>JAQFXM010000435.1:0-51198 GCA_034693345.1 Entomobrya multifasciata
AAGCGATTCAGTTTGTCTGTTTTGAAAAGTGTGTATCTAGCCCATATAATTACCGTATCATCATTATTGCACACTATTTTCAAATATTTAACAAGTTTCTCTCTGTAAATTTTTGAAAGACTTGCTTCACTAAACTAGCATTCCAGTCAGTTTAAAAGGGTCACTGCTACACTCCCATGCATATTTGATGTGTGGAGGGCAACAATATAGCTCAATTTATTTTCATTTATCGTCCTTCTGCGATTATCTGCATTATTATGACATGATTTTTTTGTTAGGTAAAGGATAAAAAATACTACATAGCTTTTTTCTTGCTATAGCTTTGGTTTCCACTATTTTTCCACATGTACTCACAAACTCATCAGTGCACTTTGTTTCTTCAAGCAAAGAGGTCATTTTCTTTGCATAAATTTGTGAGATTTTTTGTTCTTTTTTTGTGTGTGAGAGAGGAAGGAAATTAGTCATGTAAGTTATACGCATATCATATCGACTACTACAACTTCATAGTTTAATACGCTAACTTAAAGAGAAGAAGTTAAACTTTTGTTTTTTCTTCTTCGTTCTTACTGGTTTACCTTCTTATATGGCTATCTTTTATGTATGTATGTATGCTTGTATTTCATGCATAAAATAAGAAATGTGACAAACAAGACAAAAAGTTTAGTGTTCACTAGGGATGCTGTAAATGGGGAGAAGAGGGACTAGTACCGTCGATTGTGCTGCATTCATAGCCTACGCTGTGCCCGACCAGTTTGGATTAAAAAGTTAGAACAAAAGAATGCGCATTTTCTAAAAGGATTAGCAAAATGAATGCATTTTAAAAGGTTAAGCTTGTCATTTGCCGACCACTGGCACTGGCATGCTATGCTACAGTAACTTATGTCGTTTGTGCGAAGCTTACTTCAATGTTTAAAGACAATTTTTTGTTATTTACAAAGTCAGATATGTTTTTATTTTTTTCTATAGTATGTACATTACATATTTTCTATTCATAAGTATACAATATTATATTTTCTGATATTCAATCTACTTTTAATACACAACTAATCGCATCTAGAAAACTTAATAACGGAACATGGCCACTTGAGTAATTTTGTTTCGCTGTAGAGATTCTTTCATCTATCAGTTCATATTTATTTAGCCTTTGCGATGGGCTTGCAGATATCAAGTCAAATTTTTGGATGTCAAGATCAACTTGAATTTGCTGCAGACAATGCAAAAACTTAAAAAATGATAACCTAGTTTTAGCTTGCAAATTTAATTTATTATTCCATCCCTCAGCATTGTTTGTAGTTCGTGGGCCTTTATTGTTATGCTGACTCCAGATATTTCTATTAAATAATGCTTCTGAGTCGTGTATCCATGTATTAAGCATGTAATCATGAAACTTTGCAATTTGTTCATTCGTTATTATGTCATTATGTGGGCTTGGTGAGTTTTCAGTAATCTCAATCCAAGCATCATCGATATCATGTAATGGTAAAAATGGAATTGCTGAAAATCTACGTATCCATTGTTTTACATGCATATGATCTTTATATGAAGTTGAAAGGCCAAGTTCTTGCACTTTCCGCCATACACATTGCGAATAGTGAAAAAGACATCCCTGAACAGTGTCTGTACTAAAAACATGACTAACTGCATTTATCATTGCAATTTCGTAATCAATATGTATTTTTTTCGGATTAAAATTACGGCCAATTAATCTTGCTTCTGTTTTTATAATTTCTAATAGCCTAATATATGTGTTATAACTTTTATCGGGTAGCAAGCAAAATAAAAGGGGTATAACTTTTCCTAAATAGGGTCCATGAAAAACATAAAACTGTGCGAATATATCCGGATGAACAGAAAACGTTCCATCTGACACGATGTATTCAGCATCACACAGTATCCGTAAATTGCTCTCTGTTCCAAATACCTGTAATAAGTTAGTAAAATAACAAACATTATCATTATATATTGTTAACTTAACTATAATAGAACAGTATTTGCTTAAAAGTAGACTTGCCATGATCTTATTGTTGAATCCGTCGTCGGCTAGTAAAAACTTTTCACTTCTGTCTAGTGTAAGCTGCCAATCATCATTCAGTAAAATATCGTTTCTGCTTTTTGGGTTGCTTGGAAATGTTTCCCGTCGGTAACGGTACAGAGTGGAACTCATTTTTGCAAATGGAGTCATTCTGAGGTGTGATCCATCATTTCTAAGTAGTAGTTGCTTTCTCTCGTCACTAATGTAAAAGAGATTTAAGTGACTAAAATTAATTTGTAACTTTTGCAGATTCATAATTTTTATATGTATATAATCGTAATTTTCTTACGCATGTATTTGACGAGGAGTTAAATGGAATTCGGTTTGAACTCGCCTTTTAATCCTCATGTCTACTTGTAGCAAAAGTATTTCTTCGTCAACGGATGGATGAGATTTATGTGATTCGAGATTTTTTGTACATTTAAAAACACCACTAACTGTTGTTACACTAGCGTCACATCCTTTAGTACAATACCATGTGGTCTTCGGGTATTTTCCATTAATTCGTTTATATATAAAACTATCGTAAATGAGTAAAAGTTGGTTTCTCTTTGCTGTCAAAAATATTACATTGTCGTGATTTATATATATTTGATGTTCTTGGTCACCCATTTTAAAAATTTTAATTAAAGAATATCACAAGTAATTAATTAGTTTTGAGAATATGAAGTATTCAGTGATTATCAAAAAATGTGGTAAAATATATTTTCTTGGGAATCAGTCAGCTCATAAAGCGAGTGCTTATGTTTTTTTAAAGCGCCAATGTTGTGTATGCATTCATTGTTGAAAGAAGCTTTACTCAATGTACTTGAAAATTTAAATATTTTAAAATATAGTACATTATTTCTATTTCATTGCCTCTAGGTTCCAGCATATTAACTATGGTCAAAAATATTAATGTAAAGTTATTCATACGTGGTAAAGATTCTATAAACACAAATTATGCTTCTAGTAACATAGTTCACTACTTGCTTTGCATGATATGATGAGCACCTTTGTCGTGCATGCTTTAAACATATATCTAGAGTAAATACTAGAATGTATTTGGTCGGCCAATGCAACACATGCAAATAAGGTTTCGGTTTAGGCCACTGTTTTTTAATCCTATTGTTTAGCTGTCATCTTATCTCGTCAAAAAAGAGGCGCTCTATGCTACAGACGCCCAATGAAACAGTACCGCTTTCTACACTACATATTGTCGTTACATGTATCGTACATACCTTATACGATGGTATGGTATAGAAAAGATGATTTACTAAATCATGAAGTTTTATACTCCTTTCGGTAGAGTTTACAATATATTTTATGCATTTTATACATTTAAGTTACTACAAAATGGAAGTGAAAGTGCCCTTTCTCTTGCTTTTCATCGGTCGCACACAAACAAGTATATGAAATCTCATATTTGCGAACAATTCCCTCCTCTTTCAGTTCATCCACTTCTCTGACTTCACTCGTTTCCTGTCTCTTTTCTCTTGCTTGTTGTCATACACTCTCTCACCACCACTGCCATGCCACACACTGCCTGCCATTGATGTTGATCGGTTGGATGGTCACAATTCATGATGATGACGATGACGACTTGCAACACAATGTAATAGTATCAGTTAAAGGGACGTTAAATAGGAGAAATCCTTTTTTGTTCACTTCTATGCTATAATGTTGATAATAATATGGTTGCTGAGTAGTTGTGCTGATAGCAGCTTATCTGTGAATGCAATCTATTGTGTTACTACTAGTGTACAGTTCAGCATGTCTCGGTCATAAAGTCAAAACAGACACCCAACAACGGTCAATTTCCCGCAAAATCAAATCAGCAATTGTCACCATCATTGCGAGATATCTAGAACGTAAAATGAGAGTGTACAGAAGGAGACTGTGCAACCAAAAATGGTAGTTGTGTGGAGCTTTGGAGAGGAAACCTAACGTGTTGAATAAAATGTAGGATTTGAGATATTGCCTTGTCGTGAAACTGATAAGTGGTGAAAGGAAGCCAGCAAGGGAAAAGGAAACGTAAAGTAAAGACATTCATTATAAAAATGTCCGCTGGATAGATAAAGTGTGCGTAACAATAGAAAAAAGGACAAAAAAGTTAGGATTCCCAAAAGGGTCAAGTACCTCCATGTTATTATTATTATCCCAACTCTCAGCAGCCATCACGTTACTCTTTTTTCACTCAACTTACTCATATTTATTTGCGAAACAACGATCAGTCATAAAAAATCTGCTCTGTATTCTTACTAGTTTTTTTTACAATTTGTAAAAATAAACTGGACAGATTCATAAAGAAAAAGTTTTAACTTAAAAAAAAAGAACTATGTTCGATATTGATGTACCTATTAGGAAAAATAAATACAAACAAAATAGAATAAAAACATTGGAAAAACTTGAAAATGCGTCGGATCTTTTTTGGTAAGATCAAAGCACATGAACATTTGAGTTTATGTTAGTCTAAACTTTCTTTCCTGGAACATGTGAAGTGAACGTATAAAGTAGTAAAATTAGGTTAATCTAGGTAGGTCAATGCCACTAGACATGGCCTAATGAGTTTATTGGTAGCCGAAAGCCCGCAAGATGTTCACGTCTGCTTGTGACCGTGATAAAAAGTATAAAACCACTCGAGATATGTGCACACGTACGCATATATGGTACAGATATCTGTTTTGGTATTTTTTGTAGTAGTACCAACACCAACGTGTAGTACACTTGGGTAGAGTAGCTAATATCACCAACTTTTCCATGCACTTTGGTAAAAGAAGATGGTGAAGAGAGGCTATAATATTAAAATACCTCGGAAGGAGTGCTTTGATATTATTATGTCATGCCTCGTGCGTCTGCTGTATGTGGTATATTCCAGGAGAAAGAGTATAAGCTGCTGGTTTTTTCTAATATAAGACCATGAAGAGTGATTTTGATTAAATCAATGATAAACTTGATTATCAACATTCCTTAAGGCACTACACAAGAACTTTTGCAATAACACGGGAATATGCTCATACATTTTTGTATATAAAATATAAGGTCACTTCCTGTTAAATAAACCCCTAATGTGTGTATCAAATCAACCGTTATCAAGTTTTCCGGTATACCTTTTTTGTGTATATACATATAACAACTTTGGCACATAACGAGACTGCCGTTATTAGCACAAAAACTTCTCTTAAGAGAGGCTTAAACTGTAAATAAAGATTGTCAAGTGGAAGTAGACAGATGTTTTTGGCAACTGTTATTTTTACCATCTTCCTCATTCTTTACTGGTTTTTCTGTTTATACTACACTGAAAAAGTGATAAACGGAGAAAAGTACAGAATCCAGGAGAGAACACGGCGGTGGTGAAAGTTTACTCAGAAAACCGAAAAAGAAAGGAAATATGGGGAAACAAAATTCGTGTAAAACTGTGTGATATGTTGTCTTTTTTACAATTTTCTCCGCCCAAAAAAACCTACCAGACCAACTAACTTATTTCTTGAGGAAATGTAACCTTTCAGCTTGGGTTGGTTTGGTTAAAGCAGCAGGCATGGTGGTGGAAGCGAAATTCCGTTATTCTATAGTTGATGGTAGAACAGAAACACAACATCAAGTCACATCAGAAGGATCTTCTTTTGTTAACAAGTCAACATGCAACAAATAAGTCTGGCAGAAAGAAAGGCAGACAGAAGAAGAGAGAAAGGAAACTTGAAGAAAAGTTTTTTCTTTGATTAAATAAATCGGGAATGAGGAAAGCTTAACACTTTCATCGACAAAATGTATTTCAGTTTCTTTGCAAGCTAGATATAATGGTATACGGTTCTTTTTGTCCATATTGTTTTATGTATTTATATACTCAAGGGTTGCTTTATAATAATAATTTAATGGGATGATAGGATGACAACGAAGAGAGCTTTGAACCCTTTACTTAACCATATATTTTGGTCCTACATAACATCAACATAAGAAATTTCTTCAATTTGAAGAAGTCTGCGTGAGTATTTAGCAGATTTGTAGGATTGAGCTTCAAGCAGCATAAATTTATTCAAAAAGTGGCGAGAAAAACAATCTGCTGAGAAAAATAAAAGATTTTGCAAGTTTCATACTAATTAATGACTTTTGATGTTTTCGTCCTAGACGTTTCTCTCAAACTTTTTTTCCAGACAACATGGGTGCAGAATAGGGTACTACACATAAGTAATTATAATGAAATGGTAAAGCTCCAAGAAAAAGTTTTGGGATGGCGATGATGGTGGAATTGTGAGAAATAGAAGCACACAAAATCTTGTGGCTTTGCACGCATAAAATAGGTCGTGGTTCTTCAAAAGAAGTGATGAGGGAAATATTAAATAGTTTGCAAAAGTTTGAACTGAAAATCCTCCGTCAAACTATTTATGAATGAATCACAAAGGAATCAAAATCAACAATAAACTATACTATACTCGAGTTGCTTTCGTTTAAGTTTCTTCTTCCAGTTCTGACTTGGAATTTTGTATCAACTACAAATGAGTATTTTCATTTGGCATTCTGTTGAATTGTGTGGTATATAGCACATTTATCTACAGCACTATTTTATATAATTATTTCCTTACAATATATGCACATGAAGTCGTTTCCAGTATGACTCACCATTCTTGTCTATGAATGACTCGGTTTAGTTATTTATTGAAGAGTTAAATGAGAAAGTGGGTCAGGAAGTAGTTCATGCTGGTGATGAGGCAATAATGGCTCTATTTCCAGTGAAATTACACACGCATTTGCAGCAATGATGTTGGTAATGGCTGGGTTTAAGTAAATGGAAAATATGCATGAACAATAGAGAGGAAAATTTAACACGGATGTAGTTGCAGTGTTTATTAAGCTGCTGTTGTATGAACAGTTATTTGATGTTCATTGAAGAACGTTGCCGATTGCTTCTACTGCTAAATTAATTTGCACTTTGTGCTGTATAGAAAATGTACACGTAATTTTCCCAGCGTATTAAAATTTATGATTCTGCTACATAGCATATTCCTAAAATCCATATATGCATACATACGTACGTATACAAGTTTATTTTCAATGCACTAAAAGGTAGACAGGATTATAAAGGCACTAAGCTAGATGATTTGGTAATGTTTTTGAGATGATGGTGGAATTATAGCGTTGGCCACACTTAATCAACTCTATTATTATTATACCCATTTACTTCATGACATGAGCTGTAATAATAATAAATATAAAAATGCAACTAAAATTGGCAAAGTTCCAACTATTTTACAACAACCGGAACAATTGCAATAAAATTATATGAACATTTTATGCTTTGCAAGACTTTAGGTTCAAAATGGAACTAATTAGGACGGAGAACACTAGAAATAAGTAAAATTGATGTTTATTTTTTTCTTGAAGCTTCAATAAGTGAAACAAGCAAAGAATTGCAAAAGCCAAGATACTTATACATAGGTAGGTCGAGAAGTTGTATTTCACGATGATTTCTAATTTTAAATGTAAAATATCGTGCAATATAAATGTAATGTAAATTATAGAATTCATAAAATATTGATGTACAGGATTCGGGGTTTAAAAATTGATTCGTCAGATGCGTAAAAACATATGAAGAATCTTTTGTAGTTTAGCATTCTGACCTATATGCAGTTCTGTCCAAAAGTTTACATATAAAAACGTTTTCAACAAACTACTTTGGATGATGACATTTCATCTCTGATAAACATTTTGACCTGACTTTTACAGGAAAATAAAAACAGAAGTACCTCAATTCAGATATAGGACTATAACAGTAAACATTAAATGGCTATTTAGATCGCAAGAACAGTTGGAATTATTATTACGATGTTAGTCATGTATGACTACATGGCCTTCCTTATCGACTGCATCTGACTGTGTGTCCAATTCCAAAAATTGCAGAGGTTTTCTAGTAGCATGGATTCATACTGGACGACGATTCGCAATATATATTACCATCTTTATATCGTCTTTGTTATAGCTTCTTTTTGCCAATAACTATTCTTGGTCTCCATTAGTTGTATCTTGCACAGAATCTTTTATGAAGAATAGGTTTTTCTCGTCTAAAACTTGCAAGGTCATATACATGCATTACTCGGTCAGCTTTTAAGTTAGCATCTGCAGCCTGCAGGCTGTAGAGCAGTCATTTTAGTTTGATTTGATGTGTTTTCTCGTATTCTCAAGTCGAAGTACAAATAAATGTGTCATACTCTGCATTTAGTTTAAAAACATGTTTTCGTATTTGGTTTTACGTAGATCGTACATACATCTCTTCTATCATCAATATTGTACTTGTTGTGTCTTTTTTTACTTCATTAGTTGGTAGTTGGTACTCTTTCTGTGTGGTCTACTATAAAAAGCCTTTCGTAACACGAAAACTTTTTCTGCAAATGTGCCATTACTGGTAAATACCAGCACAAGCCAACAACTAAACAGCCATAATTACATGTCTTGCATGGTTTGGCCTTTTTATGCGGTATGTTTGTTCAGATGAAAGGCAGACCACCATACCAGCAAAACTTTTTTCGCAGATAACTATATACAAATACTAAAGTAAAGTTAATAAAATAATGCTGCCATTTCTTGCTGCATCCATCCAACTCAACACTACATTGGGTTTCATCATTTAATGTCTCCACTTTTCCTCATAACAATTTACTTTTTCGACAATGCCAGGCGTACATTTTATACTCCCTTCTTCTCCTTCGTGTTTGTTTACATACAATATAGTGGTTCGTTTGCCAATCGGAATGTCTTGCTGGCAGTCGTCGGCGTAGTCATCATGTTGATCTTCATCATCTTATTACAATGCATCGTGTAATACTTTTTCCTATGTGCTGGCAGTGTTCGTATCCTTCTCGAACAGCAGACATACACATAGTACACATGTTAGTAATCAAAGTGATCTACATCATTTGCTTCTTCTTTTTTATGCAGCACAAGACAACAGCATAGCTTCATGAAAGATGTAAAAAATGAAACAGCATTAAAAGGATTCTGGGATTTTATTCTATGATCAGTAAAGCAGGCCGGCAGACGTCCAGTTTACATATTGTATGAAAGTGGCTTGATGACGTTGTCGGATGACTAGGTACTAAAAATGTGCATGACTCTGACTATTTCTCTCATCTACCACGAAACCAACTACCTATTCTCTACTTCCTCTTATTCATGCGCTGCTCTATCTGTGTACGTTGCCTGTGTCAATTTCATTTGTTTTTGGTGAAGGAGTAGGTGCTTATTTTTGCTGGTACGGAGCTCTATGGTATAGACAAAAGTTTTATGATCTTATCGGGAAAATGCTAATGTAATATATGTAGATATATTTCTTGTTATCAAAAGATTTCCCTTTATTACTTACACATTGCTACAAAATAATACGCCTATATCAACATCATCACTATTTTTTACTAACTTTAACAAAGTTGGGCTGAATATGAGGTTTTGTCTGCCCGTTAGTCCAAACTTTCATGGAATTCGTTCAATTTTTTTTATCTATGACCAGGTCATGTCAACCTGAGAGGTCAACTGGTAAAGATGACATAATTTACTAAAATTAGGTTCTAAACTAAAATCGAGAAAGCTGCCCTTATAAAGGATCTCTTCCACCCTCGCACTTCATTCATAAATGTCGAAATACCCAACACTTTCATAATTCCAAAGGATATCAGTTTATACTCCCAAATGTTTAATTTTGCAGCATTGAGAAACAATCATCTATCCTTTTACCAAACTCTGTTTTTTATTCCTAATATTACTGCAAGTTTGACATTGCTTGACTCTGTCTGCGTCTGACTCACCCACCTAAATAACTTTGGCATACAAGCAAACAATTGTATATAGCGTATTTGCAAACGTGTAGCTTTTGCTGCTGCAGCCTCAACTACAGAGAAGGTATGCGTCAGTAAAAAACAAGCGTGCTATTGAAGATAATCAGTACTCAACATTCTCTATCCTTTAGCTCACGTCTTACGAAAAAACGGCCGGCTGTGTAATATTTAGCTCTCTAGTCGTGACTGCTTCGCTCTTCACTCTCACTTCCTTGCCATAAGTGTCCCGAAGTCACAGACTTTCTAAATCAAGGAAACTCTTTAAATATAATTATATTGATTGATTTTTGGATTTCTGGAAAATCATCAAAAAATAAAAATGGTTTTCATTCCGTTGAAAGACTGTCCCTGTCCTCTGTGCTCTAAGGTACGGTAATAACATTCTCATTATACATACATGCATAAAATATTATTTTAAAACCCATTTTCAGTGAAATTACAGCAATATAAGTTGAATGAACGTGACATTTGAAATATCCAATCATTCGATACACAAAAATAATAAAAGTTTTCCAGAAAATAGACGCCTTCACGTACACACGTACATTGCACATATAACAGATTAAATAGAAAAGTCAATACATAATCGTTATTGCTTCGAGAAATACATAAGTGCAAAAATATCTACACAAGTTTGCCAAATAAAATATACTGAATCTTCATGGAATCTTCTGTCTGCAAGGTTAGATTATGCATCCATAAGGAAAATTACATGTTTTCGAACTCTAATCACTAATGGCATGTCATTCTACTGTGAGCCCTTTAGTACTTACATACAAGCAAATCCTCCTTAAAATCCGTGATGACTATCTCTGCCTGTTAGATAGATAGACATATTTTACGGTTCATTTTCCTTTACAGTTTGGTCTAGAGAAGTGGTTTAAGTGTAAAAAAATGAAAAACTGTATGAAATAAAGATTGAATCCAGCCAGTGGAACGTTTTTAGTGCAAAGATTTTTTCCATTTAAAAATAACGAAGTTCGATACAAAAAACATTTTTGAGCAGATGTACTTTTAATGCTGTATTGTTCACTTATTTAAAAAATCCTTTTATCTCACTTTTGCAGAACATTCCAACCGTTCGGGCAGCCGAAAATTTTAATGCTGAGGCAGATGCCGATGCTTTAAAACAAGCGATGCGAGGCTGGGGATGTGACAACGAAGAAGTAGTATCCATTCTAGCCAAGAGAAACTCTAACCAAAGAGAGAGGATTGAGGATGCCTACAAAAGCATGTTTGGAAAGGACTTGGTTGAAGATCTGAAAGATGAGTTGGGTGGAAATCTTGAGCGTGTGGTTGTCGCTCTGATGCACCCTTGGCCGCAGTTTTCTGCCAGGGCAATCAAAAAGGCATGTGAAGGACTGGGAACCTCTGAGGAAATCCTCATTGACATTCTTTGTACTGCCAATAACTGTCAAATTAAAATGATCGGAGAGGCCTTCAAAGAAAGTACGTGCCAAAATGCCTTTTATCAACTATCAAACTGATTCCCCTAATTTACTCTATCTGATTCTTTGAATTTAGTCTTGCAAACACTTTAAATGAATTGCAAAAAACTTTATCTATTTAAATTTAACCTCAAAACTGTGGGTAAATTTTAAGTATTTTCAAACTAAATGAGAGTGTCATTCAAATGTACACATGCACTATGCGGGTAATTCCTGTTAGTCATGCTACTTATTTTTCTGAGATTTAAAGTAAAAATACGATGTCATAATGTTTCTCTTATTAACTATTTATTTGCAGTGTATGAAGAATCTATAGAGGACATTTTGGAAAAGGAGCTTAGCGATGACTTCAAACATATGATGGTGGCACTAGCTCAGGGAGCAAGGCATGAGGATGAAGCTGTCAACGTGGAAAAGGCAAAAGCAGATGCAGCAGCATTACATGAAGCGGGTTCGTTAAAAAATTAATTTTATTTGATAAAAAAAGCGAAATTATGTCCTTTTGTACTCACCCGCATCATCATGACAACTTTAGTGAAATTTAGACATGATAAAATGTTAACGTAAAAATCAATACAATCTTAAATTCTCCTGGTAGTTTTGTACGTTAATGTCACAATACGTTCACTCGTTTTTCATATTACTGTACTGACAATCATTATAATGTTGGTTGACAGGTGAGCTAAAATTCGGGACCGATGAGTCTGCCTTCACTTCTGTGCTAGCTCGGAACAGCTATCAGCAGTTGAATGCTGTCAACGAAGCTTATCAAGAGCTTGCTGGTAAGACGCTGGATGAAGTCGTGGATTCTGAACTCTCTGGTGACATTCAAAGAGCTGCCAAAACTATTCGTAAGTGGGTTCATGTTTCCTTTCACGCTTTCCTCTTTCCACTATCTCCTTTTCTTTTAAAAATGTCGTTCTTTTAAAAAGAACAAAAATGTGCACAGAAAATGTACATTTTATATTTGTATCTCTTCTGAGAAACCCGTATAACCCAACAACCATAGTGGTAGTGGTAGCGTGCTATTCCGTTCCACATCCACACTGCTGTCATTTTTGTGGTTTTTCTCAAATTCCCTCTTGCCACTCTTATCATCATTATCCAACCAACGTAAGATGGAACATCAACTCCTCATCTTTTACCTTATGCATTTTATATACAAATTTTCATAAGTCATGCTTACTTCACCTCTCATCTTAAATTTTGGAATATTATGAAAATAGAGTAGGAGACAAAATCTAATACTTTTCTACGAACCACCACAACATATAATCAAACCAAAATGAGGGAGTTATATGACAGGTTCATTCATAATATATAAAAACCGTTTTTCCTTGATGAGATCGAGAGAGGCAACCAGTCCTGTGGGAAGATCTGTCTAGCACCAACATCACCAACACTAGTTAACAGACAGCTAACATTACATACATACCCAAAATGGGTTACATTCACTTTCATATCATCAAAGAACCCTTTCACTGCTGTTGTTTCGCTTTGTGAGAATGAGAAACATCAAAAGACGCTTCGCTTGTGTTACCATTCTGCAACGATATTGTTCATAGTGCTCTTGCTGCATTGCATCTCTGCAGTAAAAAGGATGTTTTTGAGCTTTTTTCGGTTGATGTTGTTGAAAGCGTATTGTACTTTTTCCAAGCAGCAAAGTGGCAAGTGGCTTTAGTATGGTTGCTGTCAGTTATGCGACATCAGCAGTCTGTCTACCTTTCCATTATCAATGAATAATGTATTCGCTTTCGCCCTTCAGTTTAATATTTAATATAATTTATTAATGTGCACTTTTCCTTTATCTTTTTATATGCAGTGACGATTGCACTTCAAGGAAGCGACAAATACTGGGCTACTCGTTTACACGAGTCAATGGCAGGTCTTGGAACGGATGACAAGGCTCTTATTAACATTATCGTCATGAGGTGTGAACTCGACTTGGGAAATATTAAGCAGGAATTCGAGAGGCAGTATGAACAATCACTGGAGTCATGGGTGGAAAGTGACTGCTCCGGAGATTACAAGAAAATGTTACTTGCATTGATTGCAGGCTGAAAGCCATTTCCACACATGCCATAATCATCTCTCTAACGGATTAGAACGTTAATATTTAAACCATCGTTTGGGTATATTATTTAAGTGAAACCAAAGCATAAAAAATGAAAAATTTAAATAAAGTTTACAGTGAAAAATTTGGAAATGTTTAATACAAAAATTTACTCATTGTTCCATAAAAGTATGAAATAAGTAGTAATTAGATTATGTAATGAGCACAAGTAATAATTTAATAGTTTAATTTTTTCCAAAGAGAAAATAAAAAAAGTATTGTTGCAAAAAGGAAAAACTTTTGTTGAAGATCTAAGAACTGTTCATTTTTCTGTTTTAATTTAGATGTGAGTGTTTTAATGACATGACATAACAAATACTTGGATACTTTTTTCATATGTAAGTTACAACCGACGGCTTTTGATATTTGGGACATGGAAAGCTTTCTCTGGATAGCTTTTGTTTCTTTTTGACCGTGATGAAGAGTGTTGAAATAATTTGACTACTGTCTCTACTTTAACAATACAAAGTTTGTATATTAATTTCAAATTTCATGAGAATTGTCACGAAATTTGATGAGCGCTTTGAGCAAAACAATAGCTTACATGAAACAGCCGTGAAAAGAGAATGAACCTTTAATACTTTGCCTCTGCTTTTTGCAATAAATATCCTCAGTGTAATATCTTCATCATCATTTTAATTTTTTGTAGTTCCAGTCAAACATTTATGTTATAAAATGTTTTGTTCTTTCACCACCACCCGTTTAGTTCAAAATGAGTAAAATATATGTAATGTACAAAAAGAACTGTAAGAACTTTATGCACAAAAGATTGTCAGAAGGGAACCAAAAGAGGCAGGACAGGGCAAGGCCGTGCACTGTTGTAGTCTCTATTCATTTTGTTTGATCTCCTTTACGGTTCCTTTCATTTCTTTTCTCCTTTGTTATTTTCTTCATCAAAAGCAGTAGTATTAGTAGCAGCACAGAATGGAAGACAAGAACAAAATTTATTTTCCCCCGTAACAATGCATACTTATGTTGCCAAATTAAACTGGGTTTACTGTTCTTTACATCCTCCGCACACAATTTTGAGTGATAGGAACAAAAACGTGATTGCTGTTTACCAGTGTGCCATCACTTTCGCTGCAACCCAAAATCCGGTACAAATAAAAGGCAAAAATTGACCTTTTCTTGCTGAACAACTCAAAAGGAAAGAAAAGCAAATTTACAATCAATGTAATAATGCATGAGCAAATTTTTTATATGTATGAAATTCTCCGTTACATACTAATGTAAACACGCACAATCAACTGCAGGCTACACATGAGTACATCACCTTATCTTCTTGGAAAAATAACATAAAAATGGCAAAGAATAACAAAAAAATACAAAGCGGATGATGGTGCATTATTTGAATTTGTTGTTATATTTTTTACCTTCAGAGCTGATCAAATACTATCATCGACATACATATATATTGCTGCTTTTACTGTTTGTGATGGGATTTGTACATGTTTTCTATGGTCTTGACAAAGAGAAATCATTCTTGATAGAATTTCTTTCAAGAAAAAATGCGAGTGCTTTAGCGACTAGTTTAATGCCATGCTTTTCTTGGGTACATATTGACAGTAGTTTGCTAAACAGCATTGTGTTATTGTATTTTGACATTTTCCAAGGTGTACAAACAAATCCACACTGTTAGTCCTGTTTCACTACAAATCAGTCTTCTCTTTTTCTCTTAAACAAGGAATTGCATACATTGTAGAAAGTGAAATACAACAAATATTGCCAGCAAAAGTGCGTCGATTGCATATCTTTTAAGACTTCACTGGTTTAAGAAAAAATCAAGCGCTATAACTAACGCTTCTACTTCCTTTAACCATTTTCACACTATTTGGCTTGCATGTATGTAGGTACATACCAAGTCAAATGGCTTTGGTTTGAGCAAATACAGAAAATTGCCGAATTCTTTCCCCAGAAAGAAGAAACAGCAGTATAGCGTTAAAAGTCAGGGAATTCCTTTCAATTTCTCAGTTTGAAACGGCACAGCACCCTTTCTCCTTTCTGCAGCTTTCACACAACATGAGGAGGGAAATGGGATGAAAAGAATGTCGTTTGCATTTACTTGCAAAACAAATACATTACTTGAAAAAAACTAAAATACGAAAGGAGAAAAAATCTTTCATCAGTTTTCCCCATGTCACTCAGCAGGATAGAAAAACGCTATTGTTAAGCTGTTTTGTTTGGTTATGCTATGATATGCAAGTTACATTCCTACATAATAAAGAATCAGTTGAATAATATTGTGAAAACCAATCTGAAGATGTGCCTACTCGCCCAAAAAAATGACAACACAACCACCAACAACAAACATTTCTTTACCATGCCCTAAATTGTTAAAATTACGGTACAAGAAGTAATATTTTAAAAAACATTCACGACAATATAACTGAGAAGCTACTGAATATGTTTGTACTTTGTACAATATTATGTGTACATTGTATACAATGTGTATTTTAATTTTAAAGTGCTTTCCATTTCGGCAAAGAAAGCCGATGGGTATAAAAAACACTCATACATGCAAATTTTCATATATTTTCATTTCCATATATCTCTCGTCTCCTCGTCGTCCCTTGATCTTCCCCGATTTTACTGTTTTTTACACACTCTTCTTACAATACCTTCTCCTTCACAACAACAAAAGTTATTGGTTTTATCACTATTTACCAAACTCTAAAATTCTCTACAAAAACAACTTTTTTGTGTCCACACATACTCCACTCCACTTCTTCCCATTTTCCCATCCCATCATCGCTTTAACTCCATATTGTTCTATCCAGGAAAAAAAACTCTACAAAAAAGTAGTGTCGCACAGAAATGTTAAGTTAAACTTTATACTTTCTAACGAGTTCTCTTTACTACCACTCAGCTATACTTTTTTTCTCTGTTGTGCTATGCTGCTGCTGTGCATGTCTAGATGAATTGTGAAATAGCCATTTCTAAATTATATTGCTCGAGAATTTATGGAGCTCAATTTTCACAGCACAGCGTAAACGTAGTGTCGTCTGGAGATCTTCAAAACTTGTGGGTTTGGTTGGTGTTGTTGGTAGTATCAACTTTTCCAAACAATAAACAACAGCTACTTCAGAAAATTTACACTTTTTTAAGCAGTAAAGTTGCATTTTCGATTGTCAATTTCAGCCCTTCTCTTATTCTTATGGGACAGCATGATAGCCCTCATGTAAAATGATGGGACTTGAACTATATCTAAAAATATAAAACAGGAGACACACAGCACACCCGAGTGTTGAGTCTCTGCAAAAATGGGAAATATATTATTATGAAAGTTGTTGGAGAGCAAACATTTTTGCATACATGTTATATACATACATGTTCGTTGAATGTGATGATGATTATATGTATTTGTGTAAAAGAATAGGAAACTCCATTATCGTTTTTTCTTCTTTCTTTTCAGTGGTACAGTACACCAGTATAGTCTTCTTGATGATAGAGGACGACTGGTTTGTGGAATTTGCCTTTCATTTAAAAGCAGCAGTAAGATTGACGTCAAGTTAATATAAGGGCTATACACTTCCAAGTAGAATAAAAACATTCTATAATATCTGCATGTAAAAAGAAAAAAGGACAATAAAATTCACTTTTGCTTCCTAAGGGCTCTCCCAAAGCAACATTCAACTATGTACCCAGCTCATGTACAGAAAGGCAATACGATAGCGAAATAAAAAAGCGACATCCACTTTTCAAATGCCCGGAAAAAGTGGAACGTTAGAAAAAAAGGAAAAGAGACAAAGAAAGAGATAGGTTATAGTACAAAAGAAAAAGAGAAACACGAAAACTTGGAAATAAAATGAGCATCATTGATGGAAGGAATGATACACGGACGGAAATATGTTACGTATATTTTTGTGCTATTTTTTGTATATGCAATTTTTATTTTCTTGTGCAAAAAAAGTGTTTAAGTTTCCAATATAAAGTTTTACTTTCGTTTGGAAGAAATAAAATATGTATGCATATTGGGAATGGAACTGTGCCTTCACCCAGTTCAACAGGGAACACTGTGGAGAATTCTAATTCAAAGCTGTATAGATATGAAAATGTCATTTGGAACATTGGAACCTTCAGTGCATACTGCGAATTTTAAACATCATATTTCTACTTTAGTTTGAATATCAGTTTTAGAACTAAAAGACAAAAGTGTAAGTTATTTCAGACTATGATGTATTCATATTTAGGAAGCAAAATAAGGAAGCATATCATGATCATCATCTTTAGCATGTTCTTGGCTTGTTATATTGTTTTAAGGCTCCTTGCTATCTAAGTTTGTTCACTGGTTGATGATAACTCGATATGAAGAGAGCTACAGTGCATATTGTGTTTCACATATATTTTACTGTATATGGAAGCTGATGTGTATTAGGTTTCATGTATTTTCATAGACTACTCCAATTCTTCAATGAACATTTGTACTCTGTCTGTGTTATTATTTGGAATTGTTGAATTTAATAGAGTAGTACTGTTGAAATGGAGGTTTATCCTCTCAACCATAATAATGGTTGTGACTTGTGAATATAATATCAGATGGAAGAAGGAGACACTTCGCTTGGTCGTTTTATCCTTATTTTTTGGTTGTATACTTGATACTTGTATAGCAAATACGAAGAAAAAGACACAGCAGCATACAAAAAATAAAGAAATACTATTAAAACATCCACCATCGTTTTGGGACCTTAGAATTCCTTCATCTCGTAATATATTTTGGCAACTACCACTACAAAAGAAATAAAAGAAGAAGTAAGAAGATGACGTGTGTACCAACTTGTGTATATTGTTCTTGTGAATGTCTGTCTCACTGAGTTCTGTATAATGTGATATATTTTGTATAAAATTGTTAGGTTTTCGCGGTACAGTTCAAAGGACTGCTTTTGCCAACATATTCGTATTTGTTATACTCGTCCGGATGAAGAAAAGGATGTATTTTGGCCAAAGAGCATTATTCAGCAAGAGAAGAGTAAAGAGACCTTATGCCTGCTTGCCTTTGCCTTGCCTGCCGGAAGTACCACCATTACCATTGCATTATTTGCTATTTTGTATGACGATATGCTGGTTGCTCGATCTTCTCTCTGATGTTGCTTCTCTCTCTCTGGTTGTTGCGGCAGGTTTCTCAAATATGCCACAAACAGACGTAAATGCCCAAGGAAATATTTCAGAAATAACTTTTCCGCATACCCTTGTTCCTTTCTGTCCTTGCTAAAACATCCGGTTTCTCCTAAGGTACCACTACAAAATACAATACACACACACGCACAGTAGCACAGCATACTACTAATGTGGTCGTAGTCCGTACCAAAACTTTACAAGAATTGTTAATGTGTCCTCGCTCTTCTGACGGCTGACACTGACTTCTATGGTCATTTAATATTTTCAACATGTGCGGTCATTGTCATTTCAGATAATTTGTAAGGGGAGTCCGTCTGTACACATGGAATGGAACGGGTAAAAAACAATAAGGGACAAGGGTTGTCTATTAATTAGATACCCTTCAAGTTTTAACTCTTTCAAAAGTTAGGCTTACATTCATTTTATACTTCTTCAGCCGCAGAGTTGATAGAACTCTTGGTGTTTTGAAAACAAAGGGTATTTGATATGTAATGTGTAAACTATATGCTAAAAATATTTTGTAAAGATACAAAAAATCAGGATTATAAATTGATTTCGTGAAGATTACCTGCACAATTTTTTTAAACCAAAATAATCACTTCACAAGAAATCAAACGAATTTACTGATTAAATTTCTTATTTCTGTTGTGATTATATATAGAGCATGAGAAGGCGATTGCAGTATTATTTTTTTATAATATGAGGGTTGTGATATGCATGTATTTCCCCTTTGACTTTTTAGGTCAGTCTACTTATCATCATCATCACTACAACGAAATCCCAACAAAACAAATGTACATCCTAAGTACATAATGCAATAACTACTTTAGCTAGATGACAATAAGCGTACTTTACAACGAGATCAGCCTTGTCTTTAATAAGGGCCCCAAGTTTCAAATGTCCCATTTTACAATGAAACTTCTCAGTTCTGCTTTTAAGCTAACTGAGAAGTATAAGTAATATGAAATAAAAATACATACATTTCTTTCCTGAAATCATATCCATGTTTTTAACGAACGTGACAAGGAAGTTGAATAGTGCTTTGTTGAGAAGCACTTTAGGTCTCATGGCCTTTTTCTTTTTTGTGTAGCTTTTGCTTTTTGTAAGAATGGCAAATATTTTATACTTAGCGTTCTCCGCCTATTTTAAAGAAGGAGTATATGGAAGTAGTGGTGTCAGTAGGAGTAAGAAATACTATTATGAAATACAATGAACAATTATTTCATGACTCTTTGCTAAGAAAGAAATTTCACAACGGACATTTCTCTGTATTGCTGCTGGTAGTAGAAATATGCTGAAATTTGACAGTCGTGTCACCGGAAATAATATCCAGAGGGAAAATTGTTCCTTTGGCACACTGACATTATATTACTTTTACTGCCACCACCTCTACCACTACTACTCAACGACCAAAAATCTTGTACATATTACTTTGCTTACTTATGTTCTACTACAGAGCATAGACTGGAAATTGATGCTGGAAGTTTTCTCAAAAATTGTCATCATCCTCAAACGAGAGATGGATCGTAAAGAATGTGTCGGATGTTTGCCTGCGTAAAATTGGTGTTAGGTACATTTTTATCTTGTATTTTTGCACCCAAAATTGACGAAAAGGGTACCAGTTCTTTTGCTATTTTTAGGTTTTTTATTCCCGGAACAGGATGTCCCTTTTGTCCTTACAAAAAAAAGTTGTAGTGAGTTTGCTGCTGCCGCAGGGTTCTAACTAACTAAATGAATTTACTTGAAAACAAAATAACTAACTTTTTAGTTGACATAATAGGGTCAATAGTATAAGCCCTTTCGCTAACAACAATTCTTGTTTAGTTAATTTTAAACAAGAAAGTTCTAGGTTCAATTCAATAGAGCTTCATTTACAGTGCAGTGATAGCATTGAAAAATACTTATTATTCAATCGTTTTTGTTATGAGTATCCAGTTTTCTTTATTTTCTTCTTAATTAATGTTTACTTGCATTATGTTTAAGGTTTTAGTAGCTTTAGTTTGTTCAGTACAATATTATTCTGTCTGTCTACCTTGTACAAACGCTTCCCTTCAGATCTATAGCCTTCCATATTTAAACATTCATTTAATTTTTTAGCAATGTCGTCCAGTTAGACATGAAGATAAAAATATGTTTTGTTCATTAATTACATCGATTTCTAATGTAGTTTAATATTTATCATACGATAAATGTTAACGTATACTACATTTTAATTTTAATTTGGAGTTTGATATTTAACTCTAATACATTTTACGTTTTAATGTTTTACTTTATTTTACAATTAAAATCAATCCAAACATATTAGAAATTGTAAGCTAACGTTTCAAGCAACGTGAGAAATCGGGGAAGATGAAAGCGCAATCAGGAAATATTCCAATGTTTGCAATGAACATTAATCAAATCTTGTCTTCTTATCAGTTAGATTGTACAATGCAGCAGAAGGGCTGCTGTTTGATTGCTGATTTCAGCGTAGGTGGTAAAAGACCGTAGTGACAGGAGAGAACGGGATAAAAATTTGAAAAGTGGAATTTAGACCGGAGAAACCTTCGGATTTGGTATGGATTCATGGATCTCGACAAACAGTGTGACTGAAATGATGTTCTACCACGTATGGCGGCTAGATGTATGTAATGTTTGAGTACACATGGAAGATTTCAATGGTTGATTTTTAAGCATAAAAGTTTTCATATGTAATGTGTATAGCAGCGCCTTATACTACTACATACAGTATGTAATATGGATTGTAACTGTAACAGTTCTTTCGGAGCATAACAAACATGAAGTTGGAATAAAATATTATGCACGTATTTGTTTGCCTGCAATACGATGCTGTGGAAATGAAAATAGAAGAAAGCAGGAAAATCTGATGATGATGGGATGAGCAGAACAGCAGCCTTTTCGCAGCTCTGATGTTGACTGTTCGGTGGTAATGGGATGGCATGCTCCATTCATTTCAGTATTTGTACATGTGGTAAATCAAATATTTCAAGAATGAAATAGAGAGAATGAATACAGCGAAAAACTCACCTCGCATTTTGTGGTCCGACACTTTTGACATCGAAAGATGAGGATGCTGTGATCTGTGATGCGTTTATCTTTCCTGATTGCATTCCGAGAGGATTCACACATTCTTCATCGCCCCATTCTTCACCGCCGCCTGTATGACAAGAGTAGCAAGAAGAAAAGAAGAAAAAATATTGTACGTTCATATATTTTATGTCAGAAGAGAAAGGAAAAGAGAAAAGGAAGAAGAATGAGAAAATACTTTAAATAATATGTTACATTTCTACACTACATAGCGTACAAGCCTTCAAGTAAAGGTGATGATGGTACAAGAGGAGAGGATTAGCGTACATGCCTTTCCCGGAAGGAATATTGGAGGAGAAGGATATACATATGTATTGGGTGATAGTTAAATGGAGCTCAACTGTAGACACAGCTTATGGAGTGTAGTATCTGGAAGAAGTTTCGAATATTATGTGTGTGTCGTGTCTATTTTTTAAGTAAACCGATTGGAACCAAGTTTCAGTACCGCTCAAGACCGATGAACATGTCTTCAATGAAAACGTTTTTTATAACATTTTGTGACTTAATTAATTAAACTTTAAAAAACCTTTAGAATTCATAGGTTTTGTAATACAAAATATCCAATTGATGAGCTAAAAAATTCATTTGGCAGAAACATGAAAAAAATATGTGGAAATTTATGCAAATAAACAAATCCATTTGATCTTACTGGCGGACGGACGCTTTTCCCGTCACAAAGTCTTAGAAAGTTCCATATTTTTCTTCGGAACTTAATAATCATATTCTTTTTCACGCTGCAAAGAACGTGTTATCCGGCTTAAGCTCTAGAACAGCACGGCTGACTTATAGGTGGCATTAAGGATGAAAGAAACTATTTTCTATTAAACAATTTATCATCACCAACATTTTACCTTATAAAATCATACGAACCTTGTTACATTATTATGAGCCCTTTGCATGGTCTATCAGTGCACTCATAAATTTTGTGTATATTCATTACTTACGACGATTACGAACGACATACATTCATACACATATGTACATACAAAAAAATATGCAAAATTTCGTGATCTTTCGGATTGGAGTAGTTTTGAAAGAAAGCCCACTAGTCGCACAACCAAGTTTCGAGCAAAAACGACGTTTACTTACATATTTGCCAACCAAGCTATGAAAGTAATTGCTTTTATTGTTACAATACAAGTGCAAAAATCGTTTTTACGATGTCCGAATGTTTTAAAAGTGAAAATTATACATCTTATTTCTACACCTGCAAATACCAGTCAGAGAGTCGGAAAAGTTATCACGTAACGGCGATTTTAAACATTAAGCTGTTACATGGCTGCTATTGCTGCTGAATGAAAAAGATGACGGCGATGAAATAAAAGGATGATGATAGGATAGGTAGATGGAATGGGAGTGTGTGTGTGCCTTCCTTTTTCATCTTTGCAATTTTTTCCCATGCTCCATCTCTCCATATCCTCTTCTCTTCTTTCTTGCAAGTGAAAAATGGGTCAGTCTCAGTTTTATTACACTGCATTCAATGTTTGCTTTATCCTTATGTGCAATCCACACTGCTCGTTATTTACACGTGACTGAAATTTCCAACGTAGCTCACATATTTCATAAAAATTATAGACCATCTATGTGTATGTAAAGGAATAAGTAAAAAAACTTGCAAACCTATTTCATTTTTTTTCTTAGCACATATACAGTTTGCCAGGTTGAGTTTCTCTCAACTCAACGACTACAGAATACGAGACCAGTACCACTTACAAAATAGTATTGTTAATACAGCCAGCACGTAAGCAAAAAATGTATATGTGTGTGTAAATATATAAATTATGTACGTTTGCTTCTTTTTAAAAGGTTTTCGCCACGTTCGCCAAGACACATAAGCTTGTGCGGCGGAAGACTCCAATTTTTCTCAGAGAAAAGTATAGCTACCGAACAAAGAAAAAAATGCGTTGATTTTCACAATGAGTTTTTATGAGCGTAAAAGAGGTAAAGCACAGGGGATGTGTGTAGTGTACACAGAGAGAGAGAGTCTGTGTATCTATTTAAAACAATCTGGGAAAAAAGGAAACCTAAAGCGGCTTATTTTTACCTAGCTTTTTACATTCTTGCCAACCATCATTTTGATGGTAGGTGGTAGGACTTACAACACAACATAAATTATGGAAATACCTACGTGTGCACATATGCGGCTGGTGTACTTTGCTTTGGGTACTTTCACGTCTAACAAAAACGACGGGATTTTCCATGAAAAGCTGCCAATGCCTATTAAAGGTTTTACGGGCATTCACATTCACGCTTGAGTATAAAAATCGTTAGTATGCAAATGGTGTGAAAAAGTTGAATATATAGTATAAAAGTTGAAAGTAGAGTAAGGAGTAGTGTAACACTAATAGAATTCCATGCACCCTGTTGGGTATTTGAATTGTACTAGTGCATGGAATACATTTAACTGCCTGTTAACGTTTTAGTTCTTTCCGTAGTCGTAAATTATGATAATAATAGAAAATGTAAATAAACAAGTCTGTAAAGTTTTCCCTAAAACTAAAACCCAAAAAATATTTGGGCTTGTTGCTTGTTTAATTTCAAGTTTCAACACTAAAGAAATATCCAGACTGCTCATCCATTCAAAAGGACCATTTATGCTAATACATGATACTTACTGCGTCTTATGCTATTATGTGTATTGTGTTGAAGGCTATTGCTCATCTTCCTTTTAAATCCGTTTGAACATCAAAGAAACCACAACACAAAAAGGCATCACTATTAAGCCATCAACCACCAATGTACCAAGGCAAGGTACTTTTATTGCGTTGTGAACAAAGTTCATATTATGTGAATAAAATGGTCCACTGAAGGTTTACTATTTTCATGTCTGGTATGTGGATGGGTAAATACCATTCTTGTTATGATGTATGCTACTCGTAAACACAAAAAGGTACTTCTCGGAAGAGAAACTTAATTTTTCTGCTTGTCAGTTTGTACAAAAGTTTCATTGACTTGTTCATGTGCATTTTCCAATAACGTTTGGCCTATTAATAGATCATTTTCTGTTTGTTGTGAATGTTTCGTATAGAACGGACAAATTTTTGGTTTCATGTTTCATTTATGATGTTTTTACTCAAGTGACAACATTCACTCTTTGAACACTAAAAAGTGAGCATCCAGACTTTGAGTTATCTCTTCAAAATTTAGAAAGTGTTAAATTAATTTGTTTGAAGCGAGTTAGCTTGAATTTTAAAATTGTAATCATGGGTAATACTTTTGGATCATCCAGTGTACTTCCTCAGAATCCCGGCTTTGTTGCAACTGGATCAAGCGTTTATTTGAACGAACAAGGAGAAACCGTCCATGATACATTTCAGCATGTGAATGTAAGTAAAATTCTGAACACTAAATCAATATGTGTATATAAAATAGAAGTGAAACATCTATAAATTTGTGTAGCTTGAAAGTGTCAATGAATCGTTCAAAGAGACTGCAAGTTTGCAAAACAATTATGTACTAATTAATTAGATCTAACACTAATTTCCTATTCTTTTGATTTACAGGGAGAGTTTACTCGCCAAACGGCTACCAGCAATTTGCCCCCTCCAACTGGCTTTCTACCCCAGCAGCCAGGAAATGTACCATGGATGGCTCCCATTGCCGCCACTGTCATGCTGGTGATGATCATTGCCATGTTTATCTACTCCAGGCAAGCAAAACGACCTGTAAAACGAACCATCGCCGTTATTGAAGACGCAGAAAATGCAACACATATTCCCCTGTATTCCCTTACCAATAAAGTTAGACCTTCTCATCCAGCCGATGCCATGTGGAACATTGACTTGTTAGATGAAGAAATTATCCGAGCTTAAACTAATATATGTATTTACTTAAGTCTGATTGCTGGATGCTGTTTTATTTCATGAAGTTTTTGACTACTTAATTTTCTACGTTTAGTTTTTGATTTATTATATTGTTAAGCTACTTTGTATTTGACATATTTGACAATGGTGCTATTTAATATATTTTATTCTGTATTATTCATACCACATCAATAATGTAATTAGTTTCAACTAAATAAATTTCACACACTGTACTATGTATATAAAACCGATGAGATCTCAGACAGATACAAAGTATCTAATATAAATTAGAATTCATATCAAAGACGATTTCATGAAAGTATATTTGCTACATTTTCCGGGTAAATACATTCATAATACAGTTCATTTAAAATTATAACCACGTTTACATTGACTGCACTGAATTTTACATTTTAAAAGATGACGATACCATACCACATGGCACAAAATGAATTATTCAAACATTTGCAACATACATACCGATAGAAGTGAAGATATATTAGTCCATAGGTATGTGTATTTTCCCTTTTGTCAATAATACAGCTATTCAATAGAAACCCTGAAAGCTAGGACGCTGCTCTTTACATCGTTCATAGAACGCCGACCTGCACATATGGAAACTTTTTGCGGGCGCTATCAAGTTCAGGCGACATCAAGTTTTTACCCAGGTGCTGTCACCGCCATACATCACTCAAAGATGTTTTCTTTTCAAAGGAAACATATAAACACGTGAATGTACAAAAGAATGAAAGCTAAAACGTTAAGCTAGACACAGACAGCTCGGCTCGTCCCTGAGATCCTAAAAATTCCCATTTATATTTTTTCAACATCATCTACAAACGGCCGGCACGGCACTGCTTGTGCAGTTCACACAAAAACTTCGATTAAATCATGTCTGTTTCTATTTGTGAATGGGTAGACGCATCAACTTTTGATGAAATGCATTTATTCGACCTTGCAATCTTCTTTTTTATTTTCTCACAGCCAAGAACTTTCCTCTTATTTTGGTCGGTCAACTGAAACTTCACATAACATGAATTGTAAGGGAGCAAGAGTCAGATGCTAAATGCCTAGAAGTATTTCTAAAAACTTGTTTATGGCTGGTATTTACTTTTACTTCAGTTCGCTGGGTGGATTTTACTCAATTCACTTTCCTTTTTGGAAGATCACAATGGATGCGACTTTCTGTTCACTCACCTTCACCGAAATTCCGTTTTGCTTGAGTTCTCACATTGAAACAACTCTCAACACGTGCAACGTGCTTCTTCACAAGATCACATAGCCAATCTTACATACTTTGTGTGCTAAGCTGATGTTAGGAAAATACTTTCCTTCTGATTTTGCAGCTAGTTTCCAGCTTATTTCTATTTAACGACCCTTTAACAAACTAATAGACGGAAAATACATTATTTTCTAAACGTTTATTGCATTCTTTTGAAGTATAAGTTGTATTTATTTAAAATTTACTAGCTTACAATATAGATCTCCCACTATGAATATTCCAACTAGGGAACTGATTACTTGAAATCTCTGGGCGATAACCACTCTTTACGAAATATCCTTTTTTTACTCCCTGATTCTCTGCCTTTAGCTACTGGTTATCTCATTCCCATGAGCTCATTATAGAGCTTAAGGGGTAAACTGCTTTTGTTTTTACAGCCTTCATGTTTTCTCCGTTCATCTTCGTGTGAGTATACAGAATACAGATTCAATGTACTACAAAAGCTCATTGCCGCACCCATTTAGTTAATAACGGTAATGGTATGGCATGGTGTTTGTAGCGCTTTGTCAGTACAATCTCATTTGCGCTTGTGAAAAACATTAAAAACATGGCATATTTTGCACTAAATGTGAACAAATAGCATCTGGAGGCAAGAGGAGAAAATGTGAAAAGAGCGCGTCAGTAATGTGTAGAAAAGCAATCCTTGTAGACATCATGATGGCATATATAACATTTTAACATACAGCATTTTCTCCTGCCCCTAACCAAACACAAAAAAATATTACTAACTTTTATATATACTCCTATTGCTGTTTACTGATGTTGTCGAATTTTCCAACCGGAAAGTGAAGGAGACAACATTCCATTACGCTGAAATGGTTGAAGGTTAAGGGCCTGTTTCTATTTTATTATTTTGATAGTACAGCCATGTATGAACTGATCTTTTGGTGCTACACTCTGTTTAACTATCTTTTATGCTATATATCGCAGTGATGGAGGCAGTAGTAAAACAAGCTAATTTTCTGTAATGGACCTGAAATGAGTTTTGTTTATGCTTTCTGATGTGATGTGTTTTACCATATTCCATAAACAAAGGAAAAACCACCGTGATAATATTGTGTAATGTTTAATGTTGCTTCAATCAAAAACTTGAGCTTGGCCAGTCATCTAGCAGAAATGTTAATGGCATGGTATGGTGTTAGGTAATTCCATCATATCATACATACTTACATGTGTACTACCTTCCATTTTTCCATCCAACAAACATCAAAAACTTCTAACTCAATCTTATGTAATGATTCTCATCCTACGAACCGGTGCACGTCTACGCCTCACTAGAAGCAACTTTTTTTACGAATGACCATCATGCTTCCACTTATGTCAAATTGCATTCAACTTTTTCTCGTCCTTACACTTTTATGAGTTTAATGTTGCTGAAGTGCCCGCAATCCACTCTTTCCAACTTTAGCACTGAAATAGGAAAGGCTTGTTTTGACACCACGAGCTAATGATGCATAATGCTCACAAAGTATATCTTGAAGGTACATAAACACAGCAAACTTTTTTGCCATATTCTAGCATAAACTTACACTTGCCATGTAGCCATCCACTTTCATTTCAAACAAAGTGCTACGAAGCATACTAAATAATAGTGCGACTATATCATTATGTAGATCCCAGCTTAATTAATGGTACCGTAATAAATCACGATGAAAAATCAATATACTTTCAACTTTTCCCTTGTGATAGTCGTCCAGAGACTGCATGCACTCTGTCTCTTTATGAATTATGACTTTAGCCTTGTGATAATCCTTATTCCGCTGCGTTGGCGTTGTGTTACATACCTCTTCTCTTTTGCTCTCTAATCTGTGCTTTCTGAGATTCTACTTCTTGGTTTAGTATAATATTCTCTTCTGTCACTTCATTTATTATGTGTGCATTTTGTGTGTGTGACGCTACTGATAAAGGAAAGATCAAATAAAGAAAATATACAAAAGCATAACAATATGTTTGTTTGCCACCGTATGTTGTTGTCATTTCGAAACCGTTGGAAGTCTCAAAATGAGCAGCAAAGTAAATTTTGTTTTAAACTACGCCATAATAAGTGTAATAATATTTGCTACTAAGAGAGTGAGTATTTTTCAAATAACAGGAAACGGAATAAGGTCGACTTCTTCGGTAGAGAGATATCTGAAAAGTATGACAGCATCGGAGTAAACTTTTCTCTTTGAATGGGTTTCAGGAATATTTTTAGTAGACGATATAACGGAGTGAAAAGAAATGAAAGTCTCATGTTTGTATGTAAGATATGCGAGCATTTATGAGAATGACTGGGAAAAGGAGAGACAATTTAATAAAACTTTTACTTCTCTTCTTCACACGAGCGATTCTCTGTCTCAAATGTAACACTTTTTGCATAATATTAGAACTTGTTATATCACACGTGTTTATATATTTTCAAGGCTTATGACAGAAACTCTTCTTTAAAGATTTCTTGTTATATAAGTGACAGAAAAAAGGACCAGTAGAATGAGTTTTTTCAGCTTTTCTGTCGTACACTACTAATTCTAAACAGGATAATTCTCATAAACTCGCTCATTTTTCATAATAAAGAGATCATATAGGACGAGAATTGCGAGCCATGATTAAAATTATATGGGAAAAATACCAAAACAATATAAAATGTAGCGCGCACTCTTGCTATTCTTTTTTTACTGCTCCCTTTCACTTCAGAACAAGTTTAGGTACGAGAAAAAGACTAGAAAAACTATTTCTGTCAGTGAATTTTGAGACTTAGTTAGAAGTGGAAATACGTAAGAATCAAGGATGTATGCGTAATGTATGCTATCCATAATAAAAATTATTATAAAAAATGCATACATATCTGGGACACATACATACATACTATGTAATGTACCTATGCTCAACGAGCAGTAGGAAATAATGGAAAATTCATACATACTAGACACTTTTTTTCAGGAAGGTGGTAATTGCCTTCTTTTTCTTTTGAAATAGCGTCAGCACTCCACACTTACTTCCCGGCTTTATAGTCGAAAAATACAAAAAAAAAGTTCGGAGAAGAAGGGCTCATTACTACGTTTTTATGAGACAATCTCCGAAAAACAGACATTCATATAAAATGTATTCATTCGTAATAAAATGGCCTTATGATCATTCCTGTCTGGTGTACAGGAATGACACAGAAACATTGCGTGTCGTGTGTGGTGTGTGTGTGTGTGAATACGAAGAAGTCAACCATATTACTTTTTATGCCACTTTCAGGGTCTAGCTTTGTATTTTGTATAATAGAAACACAGGAACTGTTAAGCTGATATTAAGATTCTTATCAGACATCAAGGGACATGAAAGCATATTGTGACAAGCTTTCTGAACTTTGAACTGATAATGATACTTCTTTCTCTGTGTCTCTAGACTTTTTGCCTTTTGTATACCCGTATATAAAAGAGAATGCATGAAATCAGCTTTAATTTAGATTCAGATTAGGAGCGAAATGTTAAATCTAAGCTCACTTGTATCACAACACAACTATCATCATCACCTATACAACCCACCACCATCATCATTTTCAAGGAAATACCAAAAAAATCCAAATGAAAGGCCTTTGGCGTGGCGTGATGTTCTGTGTTTGTGTGTGTGGCATCGACGTACACAGAATCATGAAAGAAAGCAAATAACAGAAAGAACGTTCATCACTGACAAACTTTAATTCGTATCTGGATACTCCACACCAGACCACCAAACAAAAACGCTATTTTCACAACCTACTGTTTTGTGAAAGCCGTTATGTTGCTATTAATATTACTACTGATACCGATCGCGATTATTACACCTATTTTCCCCTTTTATATGCTAGTTGGTTACATCATGACTATGGCTGTAGAATTTTTACCTTTTCCAATAACGCTCTTTTGGGTTTCGTTACGACTACGAAACGGTTCAGGAAACAAAACTTTTACGACACAACACATCACTTACACTACTTTGTACTTTTGGGAAACGCAAACGAGGAGGCAGGGGTAGAGGAGAAATAGGGAGAGGGATTGACTTAAACGCTTTTAATTAAAGAAAGGGATGAAAAATGCGTTACTTACCTAGATCGACGATTAATACCAAGAGGAGAAGAATTGCACTGGAATTCATTCCAATCATTTTTCAGTCTTGTTCTGGCTTCCGACCAGATTAGGCGAGCATCTGTTTTTTAAGCATATAGACACACCCAGCCTACCAAACAAACAGGCTGCTGAAGAGAAAGAAAGCTGAACGTTTTTTACTCGAGAGTTTATTCGGTGGAAAATATGGTGCTTGTACTACTTCTACCGTGTATACTGTTTTTGTAGAATGTTTATACTGTTTTACTAAAATGTAAAATCGGCTGGTTATATGTACTTTTATTTTGAAAAAAAGAAACTATAGTTGATAGTATCTTGTGAATGAGCAAGTATTACAGTGAAGAATTCAATGAATGTATGTATGTAAACTTTTAGCACTTAAAGTCTTATTTTCCGGAAAATAGAAAAAAAGAGGAGCCAGGTGAAAGTGAAAAGATTCTCAATGTACACCACTGGCTTATGGTTATGGCATGGCTATACAGAGCTATTATTGTTATGGATAGTGTATACCTTACTCTCTCTGCGTATTACATAGATATACATGGTTGTGAAAAGTAGCAGGGAACTTTTTTGATCACTTCTAAACAGCGTGGCATATAGCAAGTAGTAAAAGTGTTATCATTGCACCAACAATGCCTCCAATTCTTTCTCCTTCATTCGTTTTCCCTTTAACTCTTGGTATCCCACTTTTAGCTCAATAAAAAAAACTTCCCTTGGGGTTGTCGCCAATAGCTAAAATTATCCTTTCAAAAAAGATTTACGGGTAAAACTTTGAAAGGAATTGAAAGGGAAAATGACAGAAATGAGAAAACAGCAGCAGAGTCAGGAGCAATAGAAAAAATAGCTCTTCGTAAGTAATTGAAGGAAAGTGTGTAGTATGGTCTTCTCCTTGTCGTGAGTCGTGAATGGGAGGAGAATGACGATGAAAACGCCAAGGTGGGAGCAAGCGATGATGGTAGAATAGCGATACTTTTGTCGTTACACCACACACACCTATCAAATAACTAGGTATGTATAAAATGGTGACAGAGTCATTGCCATCTTCTGAAATGTCTCTTCTTCGTTGCCGACGTCGTCTCCTTTTTTCTTGTTTGACTTCTTCTCATATTCCCACAAAGAGTTATAAGCACGTAGCCAACATACTTACAAGTATGTACATACTTTTTTATTTCTACACTTGTCCTTATACTTTGCTCTACTTGATCTCAATTCGCCACTACTGTTCCCTAAATGTAATACAATTGAAAGTGGTATGTAATATTACGTTTTTGTGTTAACCCTGTACTTATGTTCAGTGTCCAATACGCAGCAATATATGGGCAATGTAAGATAATACGATCCTTTGTGTAATAACTTGAATACAGTCATTCACACACATCGACGCACATCCGTGAAAGAAGAAAAAAGGCAAAAGAAAAAACTTTTTCCAGTTCAGTTTTGTGTCTTATTCTATCACAAAATGTATCTTGCCTGTTAAATTTTATAGGGGGTATATAATACACATATATATTTGCTTTTTATAACTAATGCATACACTCGTCTAACTTTCTTTACTTCTCCCGATGAAAAAAGAGAAAGTGACGGGGTATATTTTTACTGTTGTGTGAGTGTCTGTGGCTGCTAGTCTATGTGTATGTGTTTGGGGCAACGTTTCGATGATGTGCCCGTATAAAATTTCACTTCACTTTCACTTTGACACTTTACACTGAGCAGCAAGCAAACTAGTGTGGACGGGGCCATATTCCTTATAATTTTCACTAGCAAACGAGCAGAAAAATGCGGGGCTTCACAATGAACAACGATGCATGGAAGCAGGGACGATGATAAAAAAGAGCTACTAGGTTACATTCATTTTCACCAGTCAAGTCTCTCATGCGAGCTGAGTCAGGAATAGAAAAATGCGTTAAGTACGGTAAACTTGTAAGTCTTCTTTTTTTCTGCCCGTTTCCTTCCTTCGTAACAATAATGCACTCCCTTCCACACTGTATTTGTTGAGTAAGGTCTTGCTAGTTCGTGTGGCGTAATGCACATTCGTTTGTATAATATATTTGATAACAAAGGGGTTACTTTTTAGCTCATCATTTAATATGTGTACACCATCAGAAGAGTATCTACATTTTCGCCAGTGTACCTTCCGTTATCTCGCTTTGGTCTCCTTTTGCTACTTCATGCCTTTATTTCTCGTGGCAATAATAACTTATTTTTCGGTGGAAACTACCTCAAAACAGGTTATCCAAGTCACTAAAGAATCCTTCCTTTGCTGTATACAGTTTCCTTTGTAAACGCCTTTTACTTTGCCTTTGGGATGCTGCTGCTTCTTCTTCACTGTAGATGATGTTTACATGAGTGAAAGGTGGAACTAGAACACGCAAAAAAAGTAATAACTTTTTAGTATACATACTTTATTTTGTAATAATATTATTAGCATTTTATACTACACATTCCTTCAAAACATTATACTATTTTGTAAATAAGAAGTTTCGTTGTGCATGCAATTGTGTAAAATTTATTTGTTCAAAAAAATGTATGTATGTAGTGTGTATTCTTGTGAACAATCTTTTACGGTTCAAAGTCACTGAGCGACTTGCTCTAGAAAATGGAGTAGACGTAATAGATAATATACATATATGTATTCAAGACTATAAAGGTTCACTTAAACATGAATTTAACAAAGCTGTTTAGAACTTGTTTTCGTCGAACCTTTCACAAGACTTTCACACAAATGCGCACATGTATTAAAATATGTATGTATAATTCAAGCACTTTTTGCACAACACACTGCATACAGTAGACTTTGTGCAAAAAAATATGTGCTAGAGTTTATACAAATTGTAATAACTTCGCTATTCACGGTAGTAAAAGTTTTTACGACTGGATTCCAGTTTTTCTTGTTTAAGATGCAGCAAGATCTTCCGTGTTCCGTGTTCAGGAAAACATGGAAATCCGGGAATTTTCTTAATTTGAGTAGATATACTGAAAAATATTACGTATTATGCACGGTGACTTAACATAAAGCATTGTATTCGCGTTCAGATTCGGATTCGCGTACGCTAAATTCGTGCAGCAGACGTTTTAAATAATGGCGTGTTGATGGTGATCGGATGCGGTGGTGTGAAAGTGCCCATTTACCGTCCATTGATTCTAGACTTACAATTCAGCATTTTATTTTCATCCGCAGTTTGTTCTACTTTCTGGGAATGATGGATAGCTTTCTTTTATTTCTATGTTTGCCTATTTTCTATTGATAACGTTTAAGTTTAGATACTGATATAAAATCTTAGATGTTGTCACAACCAAGTCATTACAAAATCCTAGCACATTTTTCCTATTAATTTTAACGTTTCCATTCACTGTATTATACTTTTCATAAAACTTCTTTCATGCTATGTATACAAAAGAGAGTAATCGCGATGAACTAAATATTACATATACATCATTATCAAGATAAAAAATATTTCTTAAAAAGTGTGTTCTTGTGACAAAATAAAGGAACAAAAGAAAAACATTGCTCACTTAAAAAAACTATTCAACCGTTATATTAAAACGTGGTAAAAAGTCAGTTTTAATAAAAGAAAGTAACATAGTCACTTTTTTCTTGTAGTTTGTTGTTTTTATGTCAATTTATTATCACTGATTGTGAAATCGTCATACCATGCCACAAAAGGCAAAAAAGCACACGTATTTCCAAAGAATGAAGCACATAGAGATGAAAAGTAACAAAAACTGAAGAGTCAAAGGAAGCATAAATGAAAGTCAAATTCCATTCTTAAGCTGATATACAGTGGTAGTCGGTGTAATAGTAATGAATGGGGCAAGTCAAAACTAACGGGCTCTTTTGTCACATTTAGAAAAACGTTCTTTGTTTCGTTCAATTTATTTTCTCCGAATTTTGTGACTGATACTGTACACCACTACCAGCCACAAAACAAAGGAAACATGAGATAAAAGAGAAAAAATACTTTTGTGGGATTCTTTTTGGTGTGTCAGTTGATATTACCTAACTTGTTTTGTCACCAGACACAGAACCAATAAAAGATGGTATGACACAGACTCAGATACAGAGAGTGTGTCGCTGTGCACCTTCTGACAATGACATCTCTTATGGTTGCTGAGCTAAGTTGAATCTGTCACTAAAATTCTCCCGAGCGTAGCATTCAGATATTTTATGCAGTATAATATACACTTCTTCAGACCATACGCCTTCGCTAGTTAGATTAATAAAATATGTGTATCTTTACGATGAAATGTGTCAAGTCAAAGAACAAATGATCTTGTGCTTGGGTTTCATTTAATATTTTGTCTTGTCTATATCAAAAGGAGAGAAATGATCAATGATACAATATCTTTGAGTGTGTACCATGTTAAGTTTTTGATATCTGATCTTCGTGCAATATGAGTAAGTGATTCGTGTGCAAGTCACCTTTTTTGTGCTCAGTTAGGTACATTAAATCTTGATATTTATATGGATTCTATATGGTTTGATGTTTATCATCTCGTTTATTAATTCTTTCTTGGCTTGACTCAACTTTAGATATCTCTTCAGTATAGATAAGCGAACCGATTCAACAAAATGCATGCATGACTTTCTTATTTTACTACTTTTATCTTCGTTTCTAACCAGATGATGAAGAAAATAGATCAAAACTTGGAGAAAAGAAGGAAAAACAGTTGTGGCAGCAACTGGCCTTCTTTTCTGCTGCTGCTCTGCACAAATTTTTTGCCTTTCTATCATCAGTAATTCGTGGATGATGTAGTACTAACCACTACTCGTTGTCACCAAGAGTTCCTATTGATTGAACCATTTAGAGATGACAGTGCGGTGGTGATGTATATGCACTATACCAAAGAAGACATCGTGCACCGTTTGTTCGTTATTGACCAAAAGACACGGCAGCCGTTTATTCCACCACAAATGTGAATCCTTTCTACTACATCTTCCCTTTTATATTATGAAATAAGCACTTGTGTATACTTTTGACATTTTTGTTAATATTCAAGTGAAACCCCACACACTATAGGAGGAAGCTCTACTTCAAAAAATTTTGGTCTTTTTGTAGGCACCTACACTTCAATGCAATATAATATGATGAGAAAAAGCTGTATTAATTTCTAGAATTGGTAAGAATAAACATAGAGATGAAAGAATTGCTACACCGCACCGTTATGTTGAGAAGAATTGAATGATTGGAACTGTTCAAGAATATTAAGAATGTGTAAGGTAAATTAATAACTCATATATTTGGAGACAACTTCAGCATAGAACGCATCTTTCATTTCATCATATCATTTTATAAATTTGTATACCATTTTAGTAAATTTATTTAAAATTACGCAGGAACTTTGATGTAGCAAAGTCTTCTAAATTTGCACACGTGCAAGGGTCTCATTTCAGTTTTATATTCTTTAAACATGCCCATTAAGCACGAACTAACGACAAAAAGAAAATGTGACCGGTAAAGCTTTATGCACAGAATTTTAATGTAGTTGTGCAATGGTCTTCTTTTCATGAGCGATGTGATTTTTTTAAAATAAATTTTTAAGCCAGTTTGTCATGTGTGCGTGAAACGTTTTTCACCAAGAGCACTAAAAGCTCATTCATGATGACGATGAAGGCAGCTGAAACTGAATTAATGAAAAACACAAACATTATCATTCCAAAGCGATAAGGTAATTTTGGATTTTACACGATGACAAGATAGTTGTCGTTTCTTCACTATCAGTCATTTTTATGCTTCTGAAACCAAGATGATATTCATGACTAGTGGACAATAGCTCACTTCGCTCAAGTTGACCGTATGCTGGTAGCTGACTATTATTTAAAAAGTTGATAAAAAACAGCCGTATTCAAACAAAACACAAGACTAGGTAGCTACTAGGTACGGTATATGTTTGTGTTTATCATACCAGCTACACCATAAGCAGAAATTCTGGTTCTTCCCCGAAGCAAATGCACGGAATAAGGGATGTATTTCATGCTCTTCTTTGATGACACATTGATTCGTCACGTTTGTCTCTATGTCATAAACGCACATTAATTCTTTGCTCTTTTTCTTTTCATCTGCATGCCCCCACCACCATCATATCATCATATTACAATCTTTGTATTCGTTGCTCATTCTACTACCGAAATAGGGTAGGACAATGGCTGTTTTCAGTAATGCAAACATTTTCATAATCAATTTAAGCTGGGGGCAAAATCTGTCCGTTCGTTAAATAAAATATTTATTTATCAATTTCAATGACTGCTGAAATTACTCGCATTGAATTACACGTAGCATTGACACCATTGTTAGCATAACATTATCTTAAATGTAAGCACACTATTATTTTACATCAACCAAGTCAAGTATACGTTTTTAATCCAGTGCCCTGAGAAAAGGGGGCATATATTTATTTTCAGTGTCTGTGTGCTGAATTGAACTTGTACGTATTATCTTCAAATTTTCAGCTATTCTCGGTGTGATAACCATACATTATGTATTTCCCATTCTTCGTAGCATGAATATTCATCTGGCATAACATCCCATTTTTTTATCAACGTGTCAATTCCATGAAAAAACCTCTTCTGACTAAAAAATAAAGCAGCTGCACAGATTCACAATGTTTTCATAATATTTTTCTCGTATGCAAAATTTCAACCAAAACACAGCATTTCCATAATTCATTTTCATAATATTGCGACACGACATAAGACAGTGCGAGTACGTGAACTACGAACAAAAAGATCTCTCTCTTAAGATATCACAGTAATACGAAATATTCGCAAGCTGAATCTTTGTGCGACTTATTTAACATTTACATCAACAAAGATGCCAAAAGTGAAAAAATCAAGCTTTTATCCGTACACGTAGTAGAATGATAATATGTCAGTACAGAAAGAGAGAATTCATGCGAAATTAAATATTTACAGCGAAGAAACTGATTCTGCTTATGTAAATAAGACAACTACACTACAGTAAATAGGACATCTCTGTTTTAGTCACAGTTTTAACAAAAGCAATTTTGTATTGTGTAAGGTAAAGATAACATAATATGATAAAAATCTGTTTCATGTTTTTTTTCCAAAATCCAGAACGAATAAATAAAAAAATATAAATACAAGTGGAGCCAACTAAAAATAAAAATATATACAATGTTCCTTTTTCTCTCCATGCAGCTGCCTTTACTTGATGGATTAGATTATGTGGAAAATATATAATATTTATGCTGTGGCACGATTATTGTCATCATTTTCATAGCTCAGACCCCATGATCGAAGAAATGTCTCTTTTTCCCTTGCATCATCATCAGCTAGATATAAAACTCCCACAACGTCTTCCATTGTGTCGTGTAGCTTATATTTTCAAACATTTTTATTTCGCTGGATTTTGAAAACCAAAGAGAACTAGTACTTAAGTAAAGTAAATAAAGTAGTGCTCGAAGTTTTTTTTTACTGATTTTTAAATGTTAATTAAAATTTAAAAAATATATAATTTTCTTCCACGTTATTTGATTGTATCTCCAAAACTATTGAGTTTTAGACTAAGGTCTCTTGACAAAGTTTGATGCCAATACTCTAATCTATCGATTTGTGCAATAATATTTTTTACCCATTTGATTAGCATGTAACCGTTATTTGGCCGTTACTCCGGTACCGTTTGACCGATTTGGCTGAAAATCAATAGGCTCCGTACTTGTACCATAAGGTACTTGTGTACCAAATATGAAGTCTGTAGGTCAAAGCGTTTTTGAATTAGAGCGTTCACAGACAGACAGACAGACAGACATACATACAGACAGACAGACATGATATACGAAATGAACAAGTAGTACGAAGTACCTCGCACTACTTAACTACCCAGTGGATAGAAACTTTTATGCTTGTACTAGCAAATCCAATTAATATGAAGTATAAAGTAGAACACATCCAAACGCCACATAACCACATATAATATTTGATAGATAAACATTTACATAAATTTATCTTATTCCTTGCTTAAATTACTAATTAAGTAATTAAGATGTGATAGAAAGATTTTTGCACACCATCAACAAAACTATCATAAATGATAAGAAATGGGACATACACATTATTAGAAGAGAGACTCAATATTTTTTTACTTTTATAATTTAAGTACAGATTAGAGAAAGATGTCTGGTTGAAGAAGGATTCCTTTCCTGGGTAGTTCCTCCATTTGGCCAAGTCCCTTAGCAGAGAAGGCAGGCAAGTTGAAACAGGACTCCTTGAAAAAGTGTTCAAAAGTAACAAAACGGTTCCAGCAAATGGCGAGGGCTTGAATGAGTGGTCACTCAACCTAGCCCAAACAGTGAACAGTGTGGCAATTTCCATTTTGACTGGAGACTCCGAAAATGTTCGATTGCTGCTGGAACGGTTAGATGAGCTCGTGGACAGTCTGGATGATGAAGCAACGGAAATGCAGCGTCAGGCCTCTTGGTATTGCAGAAATGTTCTAAAAAATTATCGTGGAGGAAATGGTGGCGAGGAACAACAGGCTTATTTGAATCGGAGGTGGGAAGTGTTTGTGTTACAAACTGCTGGAGGGGATGAGGTGAAGGCCACAGTTTCCTTTTTCAAAGGAATGCATGTTGGGGTTACATGTGCGAATTGATCTGGAAGTGGTTAACAAGTTACTTGTTGTGGTATGCAATTATGTATTTTTTTAGTTCGTAGACCAATTTTAAATTTGAATGCTATTAACTGTTTTTATGAACCAGTCTCTACAGTCTCAGTCCTTGAGAATTTCGGACAAGAAGTTCATCATCTCAGCTTAAGCCCCACTAAGGATCGGAACAATGATCATGATGTATTTCCCTACTGCAGAAGACTTCTGAGGACACTGCGGATGATGCCAAATTTGAAAACGTTGCATTTATATCGACAAGACCGATAGCAATTTGTATTGAGGTACACATAGATATCTACCGACTGCCGCCGTCACCACGCCTCGAATCGCTTGCTTAAACATTCTTGGATAAGTTACCTCCGGAGCCAGTTTTTAATCAGCTGATGAAAAAATATTCCAGTCGAATGAAGACGATTTACTTCTCACTGACCATTTGGCAAGCGGATATCCCAGATTTCAGCAATTTGCTTCAACGCTCCAGTCTTTAAATCTGCGTGGATGACTGCTTGAAAAAGTGGAAACAACTGTGCCGCCAACTGGAAGTCCCAAAATTGAGGAAATTGTCGCTGAACTTAAAGGCGACCTGGGGTATTTCTCAAATTTTGCAAAACCTTCAGCAAGCGAATTTCCAGTGCCTGGTTTATCTCAGACATGATGTATCAGTATCTGTGTAGTTGGTGAAAGCTGAGAAAAGAATTTTGGTGCGGGTGGGCGATCCAATTTTACATTTCCACCAAAAAATACAAAAGAAAAGGCAAGAAAGTGGATTCAAGACAAGAATGAGTGAGTGAAAGGCAAGAGTGAAGGGACAGAAGATTTCAGGAATTCGTGCTTGGCCTTGCCGCTTTGGTGGGATAGGACGGAGGATCACACGAATTTGTGCTTGGCTTTGCTGCGTTGGGGGAATGGGAAGGAGGATCCCACGTATTCATTCTTGGGCTCTGCTGCGTAGGGGGAAGGGGACAAGAGTATCCCACTAACTCGTTCTTGGGCTCTGCTGCGTTGGGGGAAGGGGACAAGAGGATCCCACGTATTCGTTCTTGGGCTCTGCTGCGTTGGGGGAAGGGGACAAGAGGATCCCACGAACTCGTTCTTCGGCTTTGCTGCGTTGGTGGAATGGGAAGGAGGATCCCACGTATTCGTTCTTGGGCTCTGCTGCGTTGGGGGAAGGGGACAAGAGGATCCCACCAATGCGTGCTTGGGCTCTGCTGCGTTGGGAGAAGAGGACAAGAGGATCCCACGAGTTCGTGCTTGGGCTTCGCGTCTGGTGGGGTATGTGACGGGTCCCACGAATTCGTGCTTGGGGTCTGTGTATGGTGGGGTTTTAAACAGGTCCCAGTATTTCGTGCTTTGGCTTTGCGTCTGGTGGGGTATGTGACGGGTCCCACGACTAAATGTGCACTTTGTCCAATTCACGTCAACAAACTCCTAAAATTTAGCATCCAGCTGCCATTAAAAATTGTTTCACTAATAGTGTTAGTAGATTTTTAAAAAAGAAAGTAGCTCATAAAATAACGTACAACAAGTATGTAATGTAAAGTATACTAAAAAGGAATTGTCTATTGTTTAGTTGTGCAATCATTCATCATTCCCGATTTTGTGATGTTTTAAATATTTCACTAGCTCCTTTAATTTCTGTATCGCTAAGCATTTTCGCAATTTTTTATGAATGAATTACTATGAATTACTTATCCTGGTCGCTTTAATTTCCAGTTTTTTGGTCACCACTGCACATGCAAAATTGGAAAGAGTAAAAAGCATAAAAATGCTTTGATTTGCTACTTTATTCTGCTTTCCAAGTAAAATGTAAGAGCTCATAAGATAACCTAACACAGAGAAAAACCTAACCCAACAACCGAAAAAGGATAACCTTGGTGAACGGTGAAAAAATGTGAAATGTGAAAAAGGAGCAAAGCAGACAGCATAAGAAAGCAGAAGTTCTAAAAAGGAAAATGGAACAAAAGAAAATCAAAAAGAGCAAAGGGCGCGAATGGGCACGAGTAAAGAATCAAACAAGCAGTCAACTGGCTACCGATACTCGATTTTCTCTGTGTACCATTGCATAACTAATTGCGTCATGATCACTCAACCATGGCCATGTTGTACTTTGAAATTATTTCTTCATTCCTTCGATTAATTTACCACTTGATAGATCATCATTAAAACTTTTTAATTACGATGACCGCTAACAGTTCTAAAGTAGAGATGGCTTTGAATGTAAGCGAATCAATCTGATAATTTGGTATTTACTATGAAAAAATATGACATGCATACAAAAGTACTAATTATGTAATTAGTCAATTACTAAATTATGATGCATGGTTGTGGGAGTATTTAGGAAAAGGATATGAAAGGGTTGAGCAAATAAGTTGCAAGTGGATGGTACACACGTCGACTGGTAGTCTAATTAGTAGACTCGCAAATCCAGTATCCTAAAAGGTGCACAAGGATTTCCAGCCGGGGATCACGTTTTTGGGGTAATGTGAAACACATTCATTAAGACAGGACGCCAGGTTATCTGATTACAAATTAGCACCTTCAAAGACGCTACTTACTTCCTACTCCAGTCACTCTTGTCCTGGTTGGTGCTGGAAAAAGTGTCATGAATTTGTATTTTGTATCTTTATCAATCATATTTATCGCATATCATGTTCATTTCCATCTTCCATAATATGCATTGTCACTACATTAGCTGATTAGATATTAATGTCCACTTGTCTTCTCAAAAGATGTTTGACTGAAAGCATAGAGATGCAATTTAAAAGAAACTGCTTAGTTGAATGGTGAATTAGCAGAGATCTCGGTTTTATCCAAACAAAACCTGAACCTTAGCTACGAAACTTCAGAAGGCATCCTGGGGAAAGGTTTTCCGGGTGATGGTAATGCACAGAACGCTAATAGTCCTGGATAGAGTCTTAGGCTACATCAAGAGCAAATAATGTATCATTTTCTGGTGTACCGATTCCGATTCCACCTGCTCCCAATAATTGTAATAGGGATAGTAAAACTACGATTTGTTCAAGAAAAGTTTTGAATGTCAATGTAAAACCCACAGTAAATAGAAACCTAGAGTCAACAAGTTAGTCAATATGAAAATTTGGAAGTGCACCGTACCGACCAACTTGGTGATTTCAAAGTAAATCAACTACGGGGCAACATGATAACTGTACACTTACCTCGATTTGACCAAAAGTACATTAAGTACTGAAACACATGGTCTAGTTATTTCATTTACAATAATGACTAAATGTCAAAAACCATTCATATATGTGTAAAAATTGTAAAGTAAATTATTACGCTTTTAAAATAAAATAAAATCATATGAAACACCATGTATAGAGCAAAATATAAAATACAATTTGGAACATTTTTTGCTGTGTTTTTGATCAAAGTTGTAACTTATCTATACTATACGATAGTTTCCTCATATAATATTCATATTTTGCTAAAACGATTGGATCTACATCTACGTTGTCTACAATTCCAAAAAATCAGGATAGTGATATTTTATGTTTGCTTTTATGTATGTTTAGTTTAAAGATAAGCAAGGAGAGGAACCGATAATTGAGATTTTTGGGGAAAAGTATTGAATTGCCACCAGTCGCCGTCGTCACGGAGTTTGATTTTGGAAAAAAAATAAAATATTCCAACTTTGGTATTTAAGAAAATATTATTAGAAAATATATTAATGAATGTGAATGTAGCTTTAATTAGAGCTTTTCATGAAGAGTTATCATAATCTTTCAACTACTGTACTGGTATCGATCGACAAACCACTATGGCGCCTGTTACGAGAAGTCAGACTAAGAAAGTTAAGAGACCCCTACAGAATATTCTTAAGACCCCGGATGTTCCCAAAAAGAAGATCTGCCTTTCCACCACCAAAGAGTGTCCCTTGGTTAAGAAGTTTGTAGAAGATTTGGGACTGCCATCAAAATTTTTGAAGTCTGGAAAAGCTGAGATCCAAGCTCTGGATCCTAAAGACCCTGCATTTAAGAATATTACTCAGTACATACATCGGAGCACGATCAAGACTTATTGCAAACATTGGAACGTCACTATTTTTAAAGTGAGGACAAATGTTGGGGGAAACCCATGGAAGAATGAGAGTATAATGGGGGAAACCTACCGAAGGAACATGAGGTTAACCCTGCAAAGCTAAGGAAGATGTTATTTCATGGCACTAAAGCCAAAGTAGTGCCAAAGATATTGAAGCAAGGCTTCAAATTGCCAAAAAAAAAAGTCTGACCCTTATTTTGGACCGGGCATCTATTTCTCAGATATATTCATGTACAGTTATGGCTATTGCGGATATACCTTCAAGGCAGCAGGGCCAAGGCTAGCTTATGTCTTTGTTTCGGATGTCTTGTTGGGGAATGTATACAAGTCGTACCAGTTGTTACCTGACGCTCCGAATTTGAAAGTGAAGAAAGGAAAGGAATGGAAAACGGTGACTGTTGAGAGTGTACAAGGTTGTGCTTGGAGAATGCCGGATCCGAAAGGGGACCAGTTAATTGATGGCTGTGTGTGGCCACTGGGTGAAACGATAAATGATCCGAAGGCGCCATCAATATGTAATTACAACATTCCGGATAACGAGTATGTGATCTACGAGGCTAAAAAGGCTATTCCGAAGTACTTGGTGAAGGTGGAGTTTTAGAAGGGGAGTTATTTTATTTGAAAGAATGCGATTGCGTAATGTTGTTGGCTTGATAGTTGCTCATCATTGTAACTTTACTTGTAACTGACAATGACTTAAAAGCTAAAAATACCTAAAAATACGATATACATAAAAATTATAATTTGATTGTAGTTTGCTAATCATAATCTATAATTTGTAGAAAGTAAAGATGGAATTGTGCTTTCAAAATTCTCTGGCTTTTTATTTTAATGAAATTACTGCATAAGAAAAACAAGATTGGAATTAACCTACCTTTATCAAATTTAAATGAATTAGATTAGATTTAGATGAATTAACAAATTTATCAGTTTGTAAAATAAATGAACAAAGATGCATTTGCAACGCAAGCAAATCAGAGAAAAGTATCAATTGACCCCAGTACTCCTGCATATTAAAAAAAGGTACCTTTTTACACCAACGAGCTTATTGAAAATGAAAATTATTACTGAGAAGCTGCTTATAAGATGCACCTACGTATTAATTTAGAAGTTAGGAAATTTTAGTAATATAATTTTTTTTAAATGGAACACTTGATAACTAAAAATGATTTGTTGGAAATGAAGTGGGCTAGTTATCCATGATTTTGTAAAATGCGTAATTATCCATGTTAAATGTAGGCATGCAAATTATGTGTGTGTAGTTTGTGAAAGATGAGATAAGAATTGTGGTGCCGGGTGGGCGATGAAATTACGACGTCCACCAAAAAACTTATGAGCGCAATGACAAACAAGTGGATTAAAAAATGTGCGCTTTGTCCAATTCATGTCAGCACAATCCTAATTTAGCATCCAGTTTGTATTTAAAAAATAGTATCACTAATTGACTAATTAGTTAGTGTTTTTAAAGAAAGTAGCTTTAAAAATAACGTGCAACAAGTATGCAAAGCATACAAAAAATGAATTGTACATTGTTTAATTACAATCATTCATCCTTCTGGATTTTCAGATTAAAAAATGGTATAAAAAAATATTACAGAATTGGTACAATGTCATAAATTATAATTACAATAATTACACATGTTTGAGATTTGACTAGTTACAAAGTTACATTTTTGAACAAAAAAGAAAGATAAAATGGTGTACAATGAATGTTCAAAATAGACGAATGCGTCCGTTGAGTCCTGGGAGGCGATGAATCCTCCTCAAATTACAGCTAGGTCCACCGGCAGCTCGAAGCCAGTTCCTCCGACTCGGTCAATTGGTAGCCCAGCGGGTCGTCCATCTTGGCGGAAGATCCTGCTGCGGTTGTTGCGGGTGTCACATACAAGCAGGTTCCCAGCCAGTAGTCAATGCCCAAGCACGAATTCGGGGGGTATACTCCTTCCCGCTGCCCTCCCAGCCAAAGCCCAAGCACGAATTCGTGGGAAATTCCCCTGCCCGCCCTCCTCCCAGCCAAAGCCCAAGCACGAATTCGTGGGCTATACGCCTGCCCGCTCTCCTCCCGGCCAAAGCGATTCCAGAAGGTCGGTACAGGCGAGCAGTCTTGTCCACGATGATATCCATGCGGCGGAAGTTGATGTCCACTCGGCAGACATAAAGGTTAAAGTTCGTCGAGAAAATGTGCTCGCCAGCTAGGTCGAAACAGATTCCTCTCGGATAGTAGGCTGCGTGTCTCCGTGACCTGGCGTTGCTTCTGAACTGGCGAAGAAAGACCACATCCAAGTTGAAAAGCTGGATACTGTGATTCCTGGAGTCGGTGACTGTTATGAAGCGTCCATCCTTCGTTATGGCCAAGCCCTGGAAAACGGTCCTGTTCGTTCAGTGTCCTTTGGATCCGAATGCGACGAGAAACTTTCCAGTGGCTGCTTCAAATGACTGGATCCTGTGTCCTTGTCCACGACGAGAAGCCGGTACTGAATGGCGTCATAAACAATGCCGGTGGGTCGGTAGAGTTGTCCTGGTCCGCTCCCAAATCCTCCAAACTTGAACACAAACTGTCCACCCGGTCCTAGCAAAAGGATGACATGGTGGTGGCGGTCAACAACGTAAATGAGGTCGGTCCTGGTGTTGGTGGCCAGTCCCCATGGCTTCCTCTCGAACAGCTGCGTGTACTGGATGTCCTCCTAGTCTAATGGATGGTGTCGCTCGTCCTCTGGTCCAACCAGTTCCAAGTCCATGTTATATGCACCAGCCTGGCCGTGTAAATTGTCAATCTTTGTTTTGGTGCACCTTTGCCATGGTATTTACTTGTTTTACAAAAGTGCACTTTTGGAGGAAAAGAAAATGCATGTTGAAAGGTACCCAAGTTGAAAGATCCGAGTTAAAACATGTCCACATAATGGCCACTCGGCTTGCATACACACTTTTTCTAAAATACATTCTATATTCACGCCTCCACTCCCTTAGTTGATTCTTTAAGTCACCCCTGCCCACTTCCATTTAATCTCCCATAATTTTTTTCTTCAGTATCATTAAAGTGACATGAACCTTCTCCCTTTCTAATTTCCTTTTGCCTTCTAACCTCTTACTCTGGCCGTTATAAAATAAGCTTTCGCTTATGTCCCTACAGGTGCTCCAGAATTCTTCTATCATGTTTGATCTTTCCTCTTCATAACATTCACTTACAACCCCGCCATCTCCTCCAGCTACTTGCTACATGCTTCAATTTTACAAGCCGTCAGATTGGACGGCTTCCAATAGTAATATCCTGTTTCAACGTTCAAATACAACCGCTAGTGTTGCGGGCGATTACCGCTTCTAATTCCTTCGCAACCTTGTCTTAAACGTGTTTCGATAACCGGATACCTGTGATCATGATCATAATAGAAAACTGGCTTCACTTTCAGAGTGCCCACCTCCCATCTTCCTCCCAACACATCATTCTGGTAGAAAACAGAATGCTGCATGGGATATTCTGTCAACTTTTTATTTAAATCTTTCTCAATTATCCCCTCGATCCTCAGTGTCTTGTCACCAGACATAAGGAGGCTGATTGATTGTCTCAACGCAAATGGGACTAAGTCAGGTATCTTGAATTCCCCACCTCCGACGAAATTTTTTAGCGATAAGACGGGAAGGTGCCAATTCTGTTTTGCAATTCCTACGGGGGCTCACCAATGTGGTGGTAGTGTGTTATTGAATAAGTCGATCATGCGTTATGTTATGTCACAAAATATATTCCTAAAGTTCAAATTATGATGCATATTAATAATTTATAACATTTTTAAACCAGGATCAAGTACACTTTTAATTTTATTGAATGAAGGTGATGAAATAAATAAAAAAACAGACATCATCATTTTTTTAACCACTGAAATTGTTTAGAATAAACTCATCTATCATCAGAATCATCACATAGGTAATAGCCCGGAAAAATGTGTTTACTGAAATGCATTCATCAATTCCACATCCAATCCAACCTCAAATTAATTTATGTAGATATTATTCGATGGTGACATAAGCCGAAATGAAGCGACTCACAAGGCAGGCTGAAATGTTTTTTTTTGTTGCCTGATCGGATTATGACACAATATCATTTTAGATATTAAAAATAGAAAAGTATTTATGTAATGTGAGCATGTCAATTTTAAAAAAGTGGAAAAATATTAAATGAAAATGTATGTATTTGAATTATTTCGATTCATGATATGACCATCATAACTCATGGCCATGACTCGTAATCATACTCGTTATCATAACCCTATAAAATTGGCTACATTGTGCACTTCACATAGGTGCATATAAATCGCCAACATTTCACAAAATGTTATTCATAGATTTCATTTAGCACGTTTTTCCAAGACTCCTAACTCGCTCGCTCAAAGTACATTCATTGTAAAAGAAGAAGTTTTTCGGAAGCACAAAATGAAACTTTTTGTTTCCTTGACAGTGGTGGCAATTTTAGCAATTGCCATTGCTTTTACAAATGTTTCCCAGGTAGACATTTTAGTAATAATCCAAAATTAATTAAATATGTTTAAATATGAGAACTTGTCATTTAACATTTATTTGTAAACTAGAGTAATGCACAACGCTGCTCAGATCGTCCCCCAGTGAACACCACTGAAGTAAAGTGCGGTCAACGTGGGAGAAGGCCAGCTCAGGCACTTCAAAATTTAGTCTGTGCTTTGAGATGCAGAACTTGTTATGAACGTAGAGAACTTCAAAGGCTGCCTGGATGTCTAGTCGAGAAGAAATGCAAATGTCTCAGCCAGGGAAATAGTAATACCACCACTACTATGACAACTTCTGATGGGAAAATCCCTACAGACATCACCGACTCAAGCGATGCAGCTGAATATACTGATGCTGAAACCTAATTCTACGGCCTAGGTTTCCAACAACGATGATGCAAACAATGACGAAGAAACTGAAACAAAAGAATCAGATCAATCAATGACAATGACGACGACACTTAAACTGAAACTACTAAAACTCTCAATTATAAATCTAAAAATAAAACTATAAACATTTTTTTAAATCTCTATTCTAAAAATAAAAGGCATGAGAAGATAATTCTCAAAGAAAACTGTTTAAACGTTGCTTATTATTCTCAAGTAGCATTCTTTTCTTGAATATTTGCGTGTGTGGCATTGGTTTTCTGCTTTTGTTACTACAATTGAAAGTTTGAATGTCTCCTTGTAACAGCAGATACATAGATCATGCAGAGAAAACAAATCCAGACAGTCAGTTCAGTTATCTATTGAATAATGACGATGAGTCTGAATCAGTAACTTGGGTTGCTGGGTTGCTGCATGCATAATTAATTTCACGCGCAAAAATAAGTAAAAGAAAATTGCGTTTGATTTGCCACGTGGGAGAATTGATAAATGGAACATGTGTAACAGGTGGAAATAATAATTTGGTCATTCATTAATCATATTCTTGTAGAAATCAAAAACAAACCGTTCTACGTCAACGTGCGTACGTGTGATAATTCATACTAATATGTATATATTTATGTACTATATAACAATGATAAAGTAGAGTTTTTTTAGTACGTATAGTGAAAGTCTTGGGGAAATCAAATATAGGTATAATTGATTTATACTATAACACTGACACTATTTAAGCAATTGTTTAAAAAATCTTTTTGTAAAAATATAATTGTCTGATTAAATGCGTCTTATGAAAAAATTAGTAATCAGAAAAAAAGATTGACTTTTGTGTTTTATATAAAAATGAGCAGCAAACCTGAATTTACCATCAGAACTTGTAGAACTATTAATTTTCAAACAAAAATACTGAGAAACCGAACCAGCATAAAACCGAAATGAAGCATTTTTTGATTCCGGTGTTGGTTGTAGTCGCAGGGGTGCTCATCTTCGAAATATCTTTGGTAAGCATACACACTTTTATAATTCTGTTCATCAATTGGCCTTAAATTACTAGTTAAGAATAACAATGTTTCCATTTCATTTTAAGGGGTCTACAATATGTCTTGTTCAAAAACCACCAATGGGAACTAATGCAACATGTCGAAACCAAACTTACCCGGCACCATTGTGTATTTTACAGTGTGGAATGTGCTACACAGGTAATATTACAGGCTGCTTAACAGTAAATAATACCTGCCAATGTGTTCCAAAACCAGTGGCAAATCAAACTACTACTACGACGACCACCCCAAGTCCCACCACCACAATGAGTACGACGACAACCATGAAAACAACTACTATAACAACGACAACCACTGCGGCACCAACAACGACTTCTGAGGCCCCCACAACCACTGCGGCACCAACAACGACTTCTGAGGCCACCACAACCACTGCGGCACCAACAACGACTTCTGAAGCCACCACAACCACTGCGGCACCAACAACTACTTCTGAGGCCACCACAACCACTGCGGCACCAACAACGACTTCTGAGGCTACAACAACAGAGGAACTTACGAGCACCGGCACACCTACAGAAGCAACAACTGCACAGACTGAGCCAGAAACTACTCAAATGCCTGAAGAAACAACTACGTCAGTATCTGAAGCAGTCCCAGACGAAACAACTGTTGTTCCTGAAACAACCGATCCTATGGTAACAGAGACTACAACTTCAGGCGAAATAGAAACCACAACTAATTCAGAGCCAGAAACCTCCCCAGAGGAGACCACCCCAGAAGAAGTCACCGAGGCCACCACCCCAGAAGAAGTCACCGAGGCCACCACCCCAGAAGAAGTCACCGAGGCCACCACGCCTGCAGAAGTCACTGAGCCCACCACTCTTGAAGAGGTCACGGAATCCACCACTCCTGAAGAGGTCACAGAACCCACCACCCCGGATGAAGTCACTGAGCCCACCACCCCAGAAGAGGTCACTGAGCCCACCACCCCAGAAGAAGTAACCGAGCCCACAACCCCAGAAGAAGTTACTCCAGAAGTTACCACCGCAGCGGAACCTGAAACTCCACCAGGCGAGGACGTGGTTCCGACATCAGAACCAGGTTCGCCGTCGTTTGCGAACGCTAATCAGATCAGCCATCACAACATAAGTCTAATGTATACTTCGGGTGGTGCAAAATATCAATTTTTTGCACAGTTGAATGGCAAAAAGTGATTCTTTACAACTTTTTTGAAACATGGACCTTATCTAACAACCTATTCATGTTTTCATCAATATTTGTATTACACATATCATTTAGTAAATATTTTTAAAATATGCAATAAATTCGTGATTTTAAACTACACTAAATAAATCCTACCGTTTATTTTTGTGCGCAATGGACAGTATGTGCGCACGGTAATTTAAGAACCCTTTGACCTATTGACCCCAAATTTGGTATATAGGTCACTTAGGTCCAGGGCAAGGCCGGTATTGTTTTTCAGCCTTCTAGGCCCAAGGTCAAGGGTCGACCCGAAACGTCTCAATTCACCCCAAAAAAAATCACTACATTGATCCTTTTTTCTATCTTTACAATGATCTGGTTAATTTATGAGAACTAAAGTTTAGCAAATAATTCTTTTTTGTCGAATTCGTTAAGTTTTTCATAAATGCATATTAATTACTAAAAATGAAGTTTGATCTATAAAACACTCAACAAAATATTTTCATATAAATTCATTTTATTTTTTAATCAAGTCACTTTTCAAAAATGCATATAAATTGTACAGTTATGTAATAATAAGAACAAGTAAAAATGGATAGAATAATGCTTACTTATTCCACAAGTGGGTATACATAATTTAAAATGGTAAAATAGTACC
>JAQFXM010000436.1:0-51179 GCA_034693345.1 Entomobrya multifasciata
CGGACTGACGGACGGACTTTTTGGTCCCGTACCCCCCATTCGTATAAAGTTTCAGTAAAATCCTGAAACTTAATAATTGATTCTGCGGGGTTGATAGTGTGACTTGAAAACTAAGCGAGCATTGAGAGGTTGCCGTGCATTGAATGGTGAACACAGGATTCTATTTTTCTGCAATTAGTCAATCAAAAAAGAATAAGTCATAATTCCAATTTATTTTGAGGTAAAACAATTGACACATTTAAAGTTGGACTACAATCCAGCTCAGGTTTTATAGCAGCGTTATTTAATTTAGCAACTTGCAATGAACAATCACAAGCTAACTCCACCTTGAGCGCACCATTGTCAGGAAACATGAAGTATTCCGTTTGATTACTTCTAATGCATGTTATGGAAAGGTCAAAACTTTCTAATTCATTCCTGACCCCAGTCACGTAAAATGTATGAGTTCCTTGTTTCACCAGAAATGGCATTCCTGGAAACTCATCCACATTCATATGCAATTGCGTATCGCAGCTTGATTCTTTTCGAGGGTCAAGCTGGAGCTCCCCTCTTAAAAGTTTCATTGGACAGGTAGATTTTACTACCCGTCTGGAATCCCACATTGAAGGCACCCGGCAGAATCCCGGTTTCGTGCTATCACAAAGATTCCCATCCGACGCGTACATGACCTTCGAGGCATTATCATAAATAAATCTGAAATTTTCTTGCTGAATGCTCAAAGGAAAATCTGAATGAAACAAAACTTCACTTTTATTGGCAATAAATGGAAAGGTTTTAATGGAACCATGCATCCAGTCTGAGTTTATTCTTGAAACAGGCACTAATGTCCGTACAATTAAATCCATAGTCTGCCCATTTTGTTCCGGAGGAGACACGGAAATACTGCAATCTGTCAGATATTCTGATTTAAAGTAAACCGGAAGAAATCCCGGAGAAGGAGGAATTACAAAGAGGTAACCGGCAGCGTTTATTTGGTCTTGTAATTTAAAGAGAGATTCGGAAAATCTTTCAGGTGTAATGACAGAGTCTGGAATGTGTCCAGTGGCACATTTTGCAAGCGCAGTGGACCATCGTATGGTTTCAGTTACAAAATTGGTCACGCCCAAAGTAAGAATGGATTCGATTTCACGTTTTTCAACGGCTTCCAGCAAAATTTTGAAATGTTCTTCGGTGAGAGATGACTCATTTATCTTGGAAAAGAATTGTGTGTCCCATGCATTATTCAATTGTTCGAAAAGTGTTTTGTCTGGTAAATTAACGAAATCTTCAATGAGTGGTTCCTCAAGAATCATTCCATCTGAACAAATTCGGAGAAAATTCATGTATTTTTGAACAATGGCTGGAGAGATAAATGAGCTGGAAAAGTGTTTGCTGATGAAATTGCACTGGAGGCCCCATGTTGATTCCGTTGTTTCAACGGGAAAGGTATGTGGAGTTGTTTTGAGCGATGATTGAATTTGGTTGGAAATTTCACTAAAAATGGACAAGATTTGACATGACTTATTTTTAGAGTCAGCAGACTGTGAGCAGTTTTGAACCTTTTCAGGCAACACTAAAAAATGAAGCCAGGTAGGAAGTCTGACTGTATAAATCACTGGGGCTGTGGCTTCATATAAAACCTGATTATTATCCACTTCATAAAATACGCCAAGCGAGTTAATTATTGGAAGATTAGTGGGATCGGTGACCTGAATTGAGTATGCAAAAATGAAAAGCGAAGAAAAAACGAGAGTCCGGAAAATTAATGGCATTTTAAATATTTTCGAATGGAATTATGACGAGTTATAATTAGGAATTGTTAAAACGGGAATAATGCTTTAAAAGAGTTGTATAGTGAACTGGATGAATGAAAAATTAACTCTTTACAATACAAAGTTCCATCTGCAGAGGTGTTCACGTGGCTTTGAAACGTGAAACTCTCGTGATCTCGATCTCGGCAATCTTCATCTACTATGAAGGTTGAAATCTCGTATCATATCATGTTATCAATGTGCCTTGGATTACATAAAACCTGATTTATCCATCAAAAATCTAAACAGAGGAAATTAAAATGAAACAACTCTTAATGAAATTCAACCAAGTATGCAACTATGAAAAATCTATTTGATTTGTAGTTAGTCCAAGTCTAGACTCCAGAGCTTAAAAAATGCGCAACTGTTTCTAAACTTAAAATAAATGCATACAAAATGTAACTGTAAAAGGATCACTTAATTACATATTTAAATTTTTACTGAAAAATAAAGACGCTCCATCTGTACGGTAAGGTAAATGTTATGTACATTATTCGTTAAAAAATACAAGTATAACTAGTATAACTATTGTCACATTCTTTCAGGAATGATTTTTTAAGTATTATCAAAACAAATCGAAAATAAATGCATGTAAAACCTTTTCAGTAAAAACAATCAATGTTTAGAAAAGAAACTTATTTTGTGTTCATCAGTGTAATAGTAATAAATTATAAATTGTATAGTATTATATATTGTATATAAGAAGAATGGAACTCTCTTTCAGATAACTGGTTTAATAAATAGCACCTAATTAATCTCTTATCTAATTAAAGGTAAACATCATTTTACAGTGACTTCATTCCTTTTTGTCTTAAGTCTTTTCGAGCTTCCTCAATCTGCCCCAAAAGTTCCTTGGCAGCTTCCGGACAATCGTTGAAAGTGAATGTGCGGTACAAAACGATAGCTGCAGAAATGGCCTGCAATTGAAAGAGAAACATACATACAAACACATTAAAATAACTATTTACTATTTAGATAAAGTAATTAGGCATGTTACTGCTCATAAATGTTTAACTCATCTTACCCCTAAAACAATCACTACCCACACAGGTAAGGGAAGAACTAAATACGTGTAGTAAGCCGCAGCAGGATCAGAAATGGCAATTAACTTAATCCAAACTGTAATAGCTAGTAGCGCCAGGCCAAGAAATTTTCCTAATTGTGTCATTTTGTCTTGTTTATACAAAACCGTGGATAACCACAAAATTAACAATACGGACAACCGGTTAAGAGATAAAAACTTTCTCGGTAACAACGGCCAAATGGTCATAAAAAACTAATACTTAAGTGTATCGAATAGTCCTCAGCTTAATTTACGTGAAACAAATATTGATTTTGCACGTTTTCCGGTAATCCCAATTAAAATGATAACATACGTTAGTGAAAGTTACACAAGGTGACAGGTGCAAGAATCAACTTTGACTTTTCTTTCTGGAGAAGGATACAAAGTTTTTAGATGGAAAATTTTCACGCTAAACACATCATACAGCTTTGGGGAAATATGGAAAGAAAAATTCTCTGCTGTTGGCAATGTTTTTTGGATTGCATGTTGTATGTAAACTGTAATCTGTAATATGTATGCATACTGCATACACTATGCACAAAGCCGTTTGTATTCAGCTGATCTCACGCTGAATCCACCTTACCTTGTTTCTAAGCTCTCAGTCAGATCTGACTTCTGTGAAGCTGACAGAAAAACACTTTGATGGGCTTCTGAGAATCATTTTTTAGCATTAGTGGATGATTATCATCCAAATTACTTCTCATAGTTAGGTTTTAGGATAGCCTGCAGATTCATAAATGATCATTTTTTGGACTCTTGGACTGTTGACTGTCTGTTTTAGAAGAATAATGGGAATGGTCACGTTACTGTAAGCTGTGGTAAATCTACAACCGAGAACCGAGTGTCTATCTAATCTCTGGACAGCGAAGACAGTTCCAGTTTCCAGTGGTAAAGTAAGTGAAGGTGATATTCTACCAAACAATCTTTTATCTTTTATACCAATTCATAATAGTATAAATTGCAACTCCACATTAAATTGTACCACCGAATTTCCTATGCAAAGTCCACAAGTTCTCAGGTAAACAATTTTTATTGGCAAAAGTAAAACACACCTTGTGGTTATTTGACCATTTAGCTCAAGCAAATTAATCTTATTTATTTGGTCAATATGAAATCGTACGGTTCAATATGCAGTAGTATCCGAAATTGATAATGACATGAATATTAACGCGACTTATCAATTTTACTGCAGTTATTTTCACAATGTACAAGTAACCACTTGTTGCTTTTGTATGCTGAGTTTAAGTACGTTGAATTAAAACCGAAATATTTCTTTCGTTCCTATTTTTCAGAATTTAACCAGCTTCTTTGGGTCAAATACAGTTCAATCAAGCTAGAAAGCTAGCTCTACCGAAACTCGTGATTACAATAAAAAGTGAAACATGAAATTTGGAATCGCCAAAGTTTTCCGGTCCGGCACGTCATTCCTGTTGACTAGAAATAGCACCAGTAACGTTTGGAACAGAAGTCTTCGAACAACTGCAGTTAACCCAGCAGCACCTAAAGAAGGGCTTCCATTTTCTCAGCCAAAGTAAGTTTTATCATGTCAATGTATAAAATTAGGCTATTCATTTACCACGACTGTCTGCATGATAAGCTAATCGCTTCGTTGCGGTAGTTGAAATGAAAGTTATGAACATGTCTTGGGAATCCAATACGAAAAGAATTTAGAAATCTCAGTTTGAATACTTGCAATTAGCAATTAAGTGAGAGTTATGTCGGAATTTTAATGAGAGCAAATTATAGGGGCGATTTGCTGATATGTAGTGCAATGACATTTCACGTGCCACTTAAGGACGGATTTACTCATACTCGTCATTTTTGCAGGACCTCCTTGTAATCGAAAATTGAAAACCCAAAGAAGCAATTGAAGTAGAACTCAAGACACATACCTAAGTTCCGGGGGATTAGTGGATGGGAATCAATTGAAGATCAATTAGCAACTTGAAGCAAGTATGGAGTCTCCCATTGTAGTAATTCGGGCTGTACGCCCTGAAGATTGTCAAGCCGCAAAACAGGTCATCTTTGAAGGAACTTTGGAACCAGTGAACCGTTTCTTCCTCAAGGCAATCTTCCGTGAAACATTTGCGCAAGCCGTTGTAATGGTTGCAGCGATTATGTACATTGTCATCGGCTTAAAATTTCAGTACTGCGCTTTCGCCGTTCCGCTAGTAATTGTCACCACTTATTTTGGAATCTGGGGAGCGCATTTCTACAAAGCCAAGTACCTTCATAAGGACCTCAATGATATAATGCAAAGTTACATGGCTTCGGATAAAACCCACTTTTTTGTTGCTGAAGCCATGTATATTCCAGAAAACAAGAATAGGACACCGGCTTTTGTTTCAGAAATTGAATTCAACAAAATAAATTGGAATGGATTTTACACAAGTAATCCAGATCTGACCAGAGAAATTGTGGGAACATCAGCGATAACCAGGGAACAGAATTCCGCTGTTCGAGCGTGGCTGCGGAGGATGGCCGTTAAAAATGAGTGGAGAAAGAAAGGAGTAGGTTCTAATTTGGTTGATGCAGTAATTAGATTTTGCAGTCAGAAAGGTTTCATTGGAATTGAGCTGGTTACCACAGAGTGCCATGATAGTGCCAAAGCATTGTATGAAAAGAAAAAGTTTGATGTAATGGCCTTTTATCATAAGAAGTTGCTGAATTATACAGGGATGTCGATAACAATGTATGTTATGCATTATAAAACGGCTCCTTACAGGGAAACGGCGATGGCGTTATAGATCAAGTTAAAATTAATTGATTTTAATAGTCTCATTTTTGATTTTTAAAATATTACTTACTTAATGTAAACATAAATACATCTGTAGTTTGTGAATAATTTCCATTTTATCTAGATTGTATATTAGTGTTAGTATTTTATATGTTGATATTTTGTTTGATTTTATGTTATATAACATTACGATTTTATTTTATGATGATAATATTATTTGTTGAAAGAATCTCTGCCTTAAATGTCCACGTATGTAGCTTGTCACTCCAGTGGTGAACTTTAGATCTGTGATGAACTCAATGATAGTATGGATAAGCCTGTGTAGAACATATTCAGAGATGAAAAATATGTGAATAAATTATATAGTAAAAATGTATAAGAAACAAGAAAGTCAACCCTGTTAATGAATTAAACTATCAATGCTTGTTGTGTAACTTGGGCTTCTTGTTTTCATCTGTCAGTGTATCACTTTAATCTTCTAAGTCAAGTTATCTTCTGGCTTGTCGTATGTTTATATGTAAAGTATTTAGTTTGCAAATGTAAATCATATAATATACGTACATGTGTGCCTTCGTATCTTGTAATTTCATTTTTATAAATAACACTGTTTAAAGTACTGTTAAACATTTTTAACGACTTAGAATTTCTTAGACCTGTAGACTGATCTATACTTTTTGAAAAATAAACATTTTCTACAGCTATAAATCCCGATATCAAGTACGTCAATCAATACTCTTGAATTTGGGCAATTTAATAGTATTCATAAAAATAATGGCAGTGGAGCAGATTTTGTTGTAACATTAGATCGGTGGGTCTGATGAGAGTAGTGGAATGGATATGATATTTTCTTGTCTGATTTTGAAAATTTATTTTTACAGGATGGGTGAGACAGATGGAGCAAATGTTCTAGCGAAGGCGTTGAAAGATCAGGTATACATGCAAATGTGATATATCTCGATGGGTTTGATTTTATGCTTCGATTTCCTGGTAATAAGTAATATCACACAAAGGGCAATATATTTTTTTCAGGGAATAGAGTATGTTTTTGGAGTAGTTGGTATTCCCGTCATCGAGACCTCTTTCGCCCTTCAACAGGCTGGAATTAAGTACATAGGCATGAGAAATGAACAAGCAGCAGCATATGCGGCTCAAGCTACAGGTTTCCTTACGCGCACTCCAGGTGTATGCCTTACTGTCTCAGGTCCTGGAGTAATCCATGCCATTGGAGGTTTAGCAAATGCTCAGTCAAATTGCTGGTACGCTTAATGAACAAATCATTCATCATAAAATGCAAGGGAATGCTAAACAAACAATGCATACACAAATCAATAATTTTCAAACATTTTTAGGCCTATGCTATTGATAGGCGGAGCCTGTGACAGACCTCAAGAAGAATTAGGGGCATTCCAAGAAACCAAGCAAATTGAAGCTACAAGGCTATTTACCAAATTTTCGGCTCGGCCGAGTAATGTGGAAAGAATACCCGCATATGTGGAGAAAGCCATTCGAATGGCAACTTATGGTCGACCAGGTGCCAGTTATTTAGACTTTCCAGGGGACTTGCTGAATACAAGTGTACCCGAAAGTCAGGTTGAACACGTTCCAAAATTACCTCCTCCACCAGTTTCACTTGCCCCGCAAGAACAAATTGCGAAGGCAGTTGAACTTTTGAAATCAGCAAAAAATCCACTAGTGGTTGTAGGAAAAGGTGCGGCTTACGCCAGGGCTGAACGAAACGTCAACGAATTAATTCAACGTACAAAGCTTCCATTCCTCCCCACCGCCATGGGTAAAGGTGTCATTTCCGACGACCATCCAAACTGCGTATCATCCGCTCGTTCCTTAGCTCTCCAGAAAGCTGATGTAATTGTGCTCCTCGGTGCAAGAATCAATTGGATGCTTCACTTTGGCAGACCTCCACGATTTAGCCCAGATGTGAAAATAATTCAAGTCGATGTTGAGCCCGAAGAATTCCAACAGTGCGTTTCCACAAATGTACCTCTTTTGGGTGATGTCAATCAGATCACTGGACAACTTGTTGATGCGTTGTCCAAAAGCCAATTAAACTACCCACAGGATACTCCATGGTGGAAATCCCTCCGAGACAAAATGGACTTAAATAGAAAAACCGTTTCTGCAATGATGGCAGACAAATCAGTTCCCTTAAACTACTACGCTTCCTTGAGCACAGTTCAAAAGCTAATTCCAAAAGACAGCATAATTGTGAATGAGGGAGCCAACACTATGGACATTGGAAGAACGGTTCTCCTCAATGGAAAACCAAGATGTCGTCTGGATGCAGGCACGTATGGAACAATGGGACTGGGTCTTGGATTTGCCATATCAGCAGCACTTCATTGCCAAGCCGAAGGTAAGGGCCAGAGGGTGGTTTGCGTTCAAGGTGACTCTGCATTTGGTTTTGGTGGAATGGAAATTGAAACTTGCCTAAGATATAAGCTACCAGTAATTTTGGTGATTATCAACAACAACGGCATTTATGGTGGTGTCGAGAAGGAGGTTTGGGATGAACTTACCGCAAATAATAATCAGTTGCCATTCGTGTAAGTTTGTGCAATAACATTTTTCGACATGAGAATTGTAATTACTCTATTAAGTCTATAGGATTGTTGTTTGCAATAATTTTATATTCTCCTTTTGTATTAAAACAGTCTGCCACCGAACAGCCTTACACCAAATTGTCACTATGAAAAACTTGTGGAAATGGGAGGAGGGAAAGGATTTTTCTGTGAAAATATCGAGCAGCTTGAGGTTGCTCTGAAACATGCTGTTGCAGTGAGCAAAAATATTAAAATTAAAGCTTAAATGCATTGTATCGTGTACTAATTGTAAGCAATTTGATAATATTACGAACATTTTTGTTTGCAGGAAACCGAAAAGCCTACTATCATTAATGTAATGATAAGTACGACTTCACAACGGAAGCAACAAGATTTTGACTGGCTTACCCGTGCAAAAATCTAAATTTCTTGCATCCAGAAAAGGCTTGTTTGAACAAGGAAAAGCTTCATGTTATCTTGAGAAAATAATTAAAGACCAAAGACATATAAATTAGTTTGTCAGATATTAATTTTGTCTAATGTACTTTAACTGTGATAAAAATGAATTGAACAAATAAAAAAATATAATTTGCATCATAAATTAAAACTTGTGTATCCCTGAAAATGATAATACATTGCATATACTATAAAATCACTACAAATTATCCTCATCTTCATCACGATTTTTTCGATTGGGATGGCCGAAGGGATTGAATCAAATGATGCATAAAAAATTAAAAAACAGCGGTAGTAACTGTACTCCCTTCAGAACCTCAGGTATATCGTATCATCCATCCGCTTGTGGGGATTACTGCAAAACTTGCATATCCGCGGAGAACAAAAAGAAAAAAATCCCTGCTGCTGATTTCTTTTGATGCAATGCAACCTATTCATTTTTTTCTTAACACCTATAAAATCTGAAATGCAGATCACGAATTCTAGGACAATACGTAAACCTCATCTCATGATATGATGATCAACACTAACATTCAACATTATACAACTTACTCCTTTCCTTGCGAACATGTCAAGTCAACTTGTAGAACTCCTTACGTGACTTTTCTATTTCACGGTTTGGGCATTAAATTATCAATTTGCACACATGCATGCCTAACATCATGTCATATACCTAAATGCTACAACATAGCAATTTCACCTGCCAGATTGCCACTTATTATGATTTTTTCTCTCAAATAACTGTATTAAATGCATCAGAATATTTATCTGACCGATGCGAGGAGATGCGATATAATGTTGAGTGTATTCAATGTAGTCTCATTTTTATTGTGTGCGTAATTTACCCACAGAAGTACCTATACACACAAATCAACGAAAAAAAATCAAAAAAAGATAATTTGATGCATCATTGAACGACAAAGTTGATGGTATCAGTAAGCTAAATAACACACATAAGCCTAGCCGGTTTGTGTGGTTTGAAATGAATTTAAAAAGAAAAGAGATGATAATGAGTGTTATGAAAGGTGAAGGTTTAGCTGAAGGTAGCTCACTATTTCTACTAAATAAGCAGTCACAGTCACAAGTTTTCTTAGTACTGCCTTTTCTCTGTACCGACCGACACCCACCGACCTGATCCTGATCACAGAATTTCAAATGACATTCAATTTTTTTTTACTGTGATACGCTTTATAATGTGCCAATGCATGTTTTCAGACTATTGACTTTTTCTCTAATGTTTTCTTTTGATTACTATACAAATAATGGAACATGGTTCATGAAAAAAAATATATATCATGATTTTCCAATCATCGAAACCTATTTTTGATTTTTCATTCATGCCTGAAAAATTACTGTTTTATTGATCGTGTTTCTACTACACTGCCTTGACTTGTCTTAAAAATTCTACACATCACTAATCAAGTTTGATTTTCTAATGTGGGATTACAGGCCAAAATCCAGTTTTGATCTTTGAAGGAAGGATATGATGGGCTTCATTGCAGTGCGTATAAGGCATATGAGACGAATCAGACAGAATATATTAGTTTTTGATAACTAGGCAAGCAGACAACTGTTTTTATTGATTTGCGTACAAGAAAGATATAGATAAGTACACTCTGTCTCACGTTCGACACAAAATCAGTGATTGCCTAGATCTTGCCTTATAACATCTTTGTTGAATGGTCAATGTGATTGCATATGAATCCCGGAACGGTTTTCATCATCAAGTATTCATGATTGCGTAGCATTGAAATGTGACATGTAAAAATGACCACATCAAAGAAATCGATGAACTATGACATGAGCATGAACAATGCCCTACCTTATTGCTAATTGACAAGTTGACCGTAGCAAGATTGCTTTTGAACAGTTTTCCTGTAATCTTCATTCTTAACCTTCTTCATTGTTGAAAATATTCGGGTAGGTTGAAATTTAGATGTAAGCGAAATTTGTACACGTCAAGTCAAGCTATTGATGTTAATAAAAAGGGCACAGAAGAAATTTGTATGCATTTTATTCCTAATTAATTTACTGCATGTCACACACTTCATACGGGGTAAAACGAAACCATGCATGCAAACTCTATATGTACCTTGCAATCTTAATGTTCGCATTTTCTACATTTCACCACGAGCACAAAAAATTATAATAATTTTGACTACTGCATACATTTATATGCCATTTACAAGCTACACATCATTTACTTCTTTGAAGAAACACAAGTCATACGAGAAAGTAAACAATTAAAGTTACAATGTTTATTATGGATTTATGCCACTGCATGTTATGATGATGGCAATGTTGGCTGTTGTAGGCCATGCATGCCATGATGTTAAACGTGTTAGGAGAAAATCACGCAGCAGGAAAAATGATTCTTAATTTCTGTGTTAAGTATTGTGTATCGACAAAAGTCCTAATTCCCAAATACTTTTATTCAACACAAAATCACACATCTCTTGTCTTGACCATCATCCATCTCATGGTTCATATTTCATTTGAAAATGATGTTATTGTTGTCCTTGATTTTTTTTCTGTGCAAAAACAATGAAAAGCTACAAGACAAGACTGTCAAGTTTTAAATAATAATCATCATTGTTGCATCAGGATTATCTTTCTGATGATAATCATTTTTATGACTGTACAAAGTATGCACATAAAAATACGGTCTTCTTGAGTTCTTGAGTCTACCTACTTTCATTGTTAAAATGTAAAAGCTTACCTAACAGTTTGCTAGAAAAAAAATCATCTCTTCTGAATGATACATAAGCAACTATTTAATCAACCTCGATACCATTTGGTTTGTGTCGTGTCAAGTATGTATTTCAAAAAGGATCCGGTCCCAGGTTTTACTTTCCACTTTTTTCTTAATCTTTGTTTGCTTTATTCTCTCTGAGATCTAAAAATCAGACTCAATTCGTCATCCAAATGTGTAACCCTGTTTAGTTTTTTTTCAAAGAAACAAAAAAGTAATTAAAGGTTTCAAAAAACTCATCAATTTATCAAGGTTAGGTTGAGACTTAGGACAATATGGCACCGACCTAGACCTAGCCGCGTGTCTTACTTAATTTCAATAGTTTGAATCAAAGGTACTTTGTCTATCATATTGAAAATTTAAGTCATATTCAATTACACGCATAATCAATTTACCTGATTTTTATCTAGTCCAACATAATATGTAATCAAAGTACTCTTCATGAGTTGAACCGTTTCTATCAATGAAAAGTAGTGTATCAATGCATGTAATAAAATTCAATTTGGGAAAAGTGAATACAAGGAACTATACACGCAACATGTACCTTTTCCCGAAAGATTTGCTTTTTTCTTTCAAAAATTACTGTAGTTTATTTCTTGCAATGCAATTTTTGACAACTCGGAGGAGGGGCATTTCTTCATGGATTGTCATATTTTGACAAATTCGTCCTTTTCCGTAATATAATTTTAAGACATACTAATAATCATCTATAAACGTACCCATTGTTTTCCATAACGTAAATATTTAGTGCATACATCAAAATATCTTAAACTACGTTCTAAAGAAAACATGCATAAAATGAAACATGAAAAAAGGGAAACAAGTTGCAGACACAGTAGACTTTGGTCCGACTCCCCCGTCACGTCATATTCTTCTCTTCCTACAAAATCCCACTTATCCTATTAACTATCCTTTTTATAACAGACAGCATTATACATGCATTCATCATATTATACTAATTCTACATTCTTAAATATTATTATGATCTTATCACGATTATTATGCCTACTATATTCCTTCCTTCAATTTTTTCCCTACTGATTCCTCTTCCCTAATAAAAGCCCGAAGCACCACAGACAACAAAAGCCCACAAAGGAAAAACAGCTATAACGATTATGATAGAAAGAATGAAGTAAGTTGAATGAGTGTGTTGTTACTACTGCAGTGCAATGCACATGTTTGTTGTGGATTTTCAAAGAGTAAGTTTAACGTTTTACCTTCTTGCCTTGCACCCAACAAAATGAATGATACCTGCCTGTTGACTGGTACATGGAATTGGATATAGATATAAATTATGTAGCCTTTAGCATAAAAACCAAACCTGTGGATTGTATCGGCGGAGTGTAAAGTAAAGAGTAAGCAGTGCTTTTGCGTCCACTTCACGTTTTTCGCTCAGTATTTCGTTCGTTCCTTATGATTATGATGTGATGCCACCTTTACCTTTTACCTGTGTAAAATAATGACTGTGAAAATGATCAAGTCTACTTGTATGCATATATATCGACATTATGGACTCTATATGACACCTTATCTTGGTCGTTCTTTGAGAAAAAAAGGAGGAAGACCAAAAAGGCTCTCTCATACCAGCCTTTTCTATATGCACTACTACAACAGCCGCTATATATACATTTAGTTATGTGTTGCACTACCTGCAATCATACTACGGTAATACCTTCACCATCATCATTATGATCATCATCCCTTGTTATAATATTACTTCACCGAAAAAATCTTTGTCAGTCCACAGAAAAGAAGTAGTAAAGCAAGTGGTGAGGAGGAGAGCGCATTGTTGGTTCTTTGGCTAGCGAAACACATCACATCATCATCGTTCCTTCGTCGACACTTATCTTTGTTGTCGGCTCCGCTGTTTTTTGGTTGCAGCGTTTTTTTTGCTGCAGCTTAATAAAAGGACCATCATTGTCTATTAAACCGCATCATCATATCATCATCAAGAAGAAGATTTCAAGTTTTAGATCAGTAATAACCGCATATTAAAAAGTAGATCAGATCATATCACGACGCAACGACAAGTACGAACGAACAGTTTTTTGGCTGTATACTTTACACACAGTCAACTAAAATGCGTGGACAGTAAAAAAGTATTATCTTTGTGTAAATTTAATTTTTTTTGGGAAAAGTATTTTAAAGTAACGGTTTTCCCCAAGAGATATTTTAAGCAGAATGTAGCAAGTTTTTTATTAGCAAAGTGACCCGAGTTTAATCTAATTTTGCTTGAATGTGTCAAAAGTCTATTTTTGACGTGTTCGATGCAAGCTACATTCCTGAATTTTACACTTGAGTGACGATTGTTTTGTCCCGGTGGTTTATTTCATAGTTTTATTGGAACAAGCGGTATATCATGTATTTATGTAATAATTAACATAATAGGTGTATACGTAACAGTAACAATTTTCATGAAAACTTGGTCGTGCAATAAAAGTACAGTCGTTTTCCCCCAATTTCTTCTCTGCTTTGTTTTTATACCTGTTGGACTCTCCTGTCAATGAAAAGGTGCGCATGCAGTTTTACTCGGTGAAATACAAATAATTGGTGTCAAGAGGGACAAGGTCCAAAAAGGGAAGCAAAAGGTTAGGAAGGAGTACAGGACAGGGCCAAGGTCTCAGGCTTACGAGAGAATTCGATGGCTTTGCAGTGAGTACCTAGTCCCTTTACAACCGATTGTAGGTCAAAAATACAATAGACCATTTGACAAATTTACCTTTGAAAAGGAGCAGTTTCTACCAGAAAACAACAAAAAAGTCCTTCAGAAAAAAAGGAAAAACCTGCGACGACGACCGACCCAGATAATTTTTTTACACTGAAAGTGTTTTGTGTGTGGCAAGGTGTATGTTTTGAATAAAACATAAAAAAGTGAACACGGAAGTTAAAAGGAAAAAAAACTTTTGACTGGGCTTTACCATAAATGCTCAGGATTATTGGGGTCAGCCATTGTAAATCTTGGTGACAGCCGGACAAAATTATACACAGCAGGTAAACCAAAAAATTATTTTTATGCTAAAATTTCCACGAAAAACTTTCCAGGTAAACAAGTTGTTGATGAAAAACAAATACAAGGTATTATTTAGTTAAGCCCGGTAGGTCGGTGATAATAAAAACTAACAAAAAAGATGTGTATGACATATTATTGCAAAGCAAACAATAACTGTAATTCGTACAAACTGCAATGAATGCGGAAGTGACATCAGTAGCTGTTCTCTGTCTCGAGAAAGGTGCTCAGCATTTCATACATTGTATCATGGCAAATGATCCTGCTACTGTATGTGAAGAGATGAAACGTTTTCCTTGTCATTTGTGTAAGTAAATGATGTAACTTAAAAAGCAGTTATAAGAGTAATTAATCTCAAAGAGAAAGGAACCTTGCCTTACAAATAACAAAGCAATTAACCTGTTTCATAAATCCATCAACATCGTCATAAAAATGAAACAAAGTTTTGAGGAATGCACTTTTTTGTGGAAGGCCATGGCCGTATTCCTAGGCTGGCAATAAAAACAAACGAATTTAAATTTTATGACTGTTCAATCTTCACTCGTAAGTAAAAGCAGTAGCATAAAAATTTGATTTTTTAAAGCCAAAATAAAAGTAAATTTTATTATTTTTGAAAATACAAAACAGAGTCCCTATTTTTTTTCTTTCCATTACGAAAAACTTTTCTATTTTATGTAATAGGTACTATCACAGTTAAAACTTTTTACTTTACATCACAATTCGTCTCACTCACTCTGCCCGTCTCATCATCATCCCATCTTAATTTTTTACTGCGTAATTTCGTTGTTTCAGGCCAAACGCAAACGTGCAATGCCAGAATTTTAACTTTGTTTCTTTTGCCTTGCGTCTTGCCATTTTTGTTGCATTCGCACCTTGAAAATGCATATAAAGCATTCAAATTCGTTCATCATCATCATATCACATTAGTCGAGAGTCTGCAGTAGTTTTTTTCTTCTTATCAAACAAGAAATAAGCCGGTGATTGTGTTATGATGATGATGGTACGGTTGGAATTGGCATTGCCTCTTTTTCTCTTAGTAAACCTGTTGAGAGTTGAGACTAACGGGATCTTTTTTAGAGAAGTAGCAGCATCTAAGCATAATAACAAGAAGAAATAGATGCGGCGACGACGGACGGACGATGATATTGCTGTTTATCAACAATAACGCAACAAACGCGATGATAATATGTACCTTTTTTCTTTTGCCATTGTGTACATACATTTAGATTCATACAAGACAAGAAACTCTGGTCACGAGTAGCTGTGTCCGATATAAAATGTATGTAATAATCATAATATGAGTCCACTTACAAAAATATATCATTACGAAAGACGACGGCTCTCTGCTCTGTATGAAGATATATATCCAAAATACTACTGTATTCTTTCTTGATTAATGATTATTATTACACATCATCATCGTCGTCGGATTAGAGAGGAATTCAGGTGATTGGGGTTGGGATTAGTAAAAGTATTGAATATACATCGATTTTGCATTTTGAGACAAAGGCAAATAACATACAACGCAACATGATTATTGTTATGTGCGCAGATACTTTTTCCAAACCAAAAGGTTTTTTTATGTCTGCGGCTCATCTATCTGTAATGACAACGACAACACTTTTTGTAACTGTGACTGTGACAAATAGGCTTTTAGACAGGAAAATATTGTATTCATTGGGAGATTTGGTTAAGATGTGAATTTCCTCTTTAAAAATGTATTGGATTTGGCGTCGCAATCGTCGCATCATGTCGTGTTCTAATCAGAAAATTAAGATATTATCTTAAATTACTACCTACTAGTACAGTTCATTATGCAGCACATGCTTGGCCTCCAATTGGTCAAGTTCAAGATCCTTTATACTACAATACTATTACACCAATCTACCTGTCACATCTGCATGAAAAAAAGAGTAGGTGGTGGTGGTTCAGGTGATTAGGTACACATGTGCCATACGTCAAAATTACAATGAACTTGTTTTCCAGAATCGCAAATCTGGACGCATTCCAACAAAGGTTCAGCTCATTATTTACTTCAATCACCTGCAATTTTCTTCTTTTATTTGCATTTATGCTAATTAGCATTCCAGTCGAGAGAAAATTACTCGATAAAAAAATCTTGACCACGTAGATTGCAAATATAGTAGTTCGACAAGAGCCAAGATAACTAGATACAAAGTAGTATGCTGTGCAGAGCAGAATGACTGAGAACTGGGTTTACTAGTTGTTTAGGTGTCCAAAAAATGAGGTCGAAAAACTAATACACAGTCATGCTGAAAAACAATATTTTTGTGTATTTCCCTGCAAAAAAGCCCACATATTATGCATGAATTAGTAATAATAGTAGCAAATGTAGACTACTTGCTTGCGTTGCACAAATTTATGTGCCCATGATAATGTTGTATTGCAACTACGTTATTGCCAACACGTTTTTCATGCTTTTACTCATAAACTAATTTAAATACAAGCATACCAAACCAATGATCCTCCTCTTTTTATTTCGTCTGTCATTCATGACTTGTACTTAATTTGTGAAGTGAAAGAAGATCTAAGAAAAAATGACAGTGAATCATCCTACTACAAACTAAACTAACTAAACTTCAACATGTTTATACAATACGTGCTGAGAAGAAGAAAACATGAATAAAATGAATGACCCACAAGCATAACTGTAACATGGTTTAAACAAAGTGAAGTAAGTAGTTTCTCAGTCAATAAAAATTATTTTTCTTCTTTTCTCTCATCAGCCAAAGATATTCAGCGTCATCGTCATCCGACGCTTGTTTTTCTCTTGGTCTCTTTTTTCATGAAACTATTCATTATTACGATAAGGTTGACGAATGAAATGTTGCGCATTCAAACTGTATGCATATAACTTTTAAAGATTACTTAATCTTCTCCTGATAAATTTAATCCAATCATGCTTATCTTCATTGTACTGTTGGCTGTGTGACATTGACATTTCTTCCAAGAGTTACGCCAAAGTTAGCTAAATGTATTCAAGCCATCACGTTCAATCAAAAAAACGTTAACTATGAAAAGAACCAAACACAACACAGAAAAATAATGAAATAAAGATTTTACTGAATTTGCATTGAATAAATAAATCGTGCGTGCCTGTATTTAGCCTATTGTTGGTTTTGTCAGATGAACCGGACTTTTCTCCGAAAGTATACACTCTTGCTGTTGTAGTTGAACATCAAGCAAGATAGAAACTTGCTGAAAATACTCGTTTCTTTCACTCACAAGGACAACTCAACAAACAAAAATATAAATCATTGAGTGAGAAATACAGATTTTGAAATTTTAATCTCCTCAAAAATTTATAAAAATAACGGCTCTCTCGACTTCTTTTTGGTCTACATTTTTATGTAGAATGCTCGTGTCAAACGGCAGAGAAATTAATTATCTTGATTAATTAGCTAGCACACAGCAGGTATCTTATTTACACGTCTTCGTCTTTTGTATTTCTCATCAAATCAACCTAAAATTCAATTAATAGCCTCTCTGTGCAAAGTGCCAATAGCCATAGCCATTTAGCACTGTCTAAAAAATTCAGTTTAATGTAGGTCACCTAACAAAAAAGTCTTTACGTCACTAGTAGCACAGCTAGTTTTAAAAAGTAAGCCTTGCCTTGCAGTGTGTGTGTGAATCAGCACATTCCATGAAAATAAGCCTTTCTTTTTTGTTTCTACGTCTTTCACGCGTGATTTTTGTGATAAATTGTTTGTTTAACATTTTAAACAATAAATGATGTATGTATATCCTTTCGCGAGGAAAGTGGACCGTTTGTCCGACAATTGTAGTCACGTATGTGTATAGAGAGTAGAGCAGATCGAGATCACTCCGTCTCGGATTCTCAGGTTCACGACACGACAGTCCAGATCATGGCAGTCAGGCAATCATCATCGTCGTGACCTGATTAGCCTGATAGCTTTCCTTCTTATTACGTTACACAGACGGAAAAGATTTGAGTGTAGAACCGTTATGTATGTTACCATTGATTGCTTTTTTCGTGGGAGACAAGTTGATGTTTCCCATATAAAGCAATCCGGCTTATTTTTTTCGACATAAATTGTCTGCATGCCATTTTATTCTTGAAATATATATCATTCACATTCACACCAAATTGCATGAAATGCACCAAGTGTGGAACATTTCCGTTTTGGCTATAATTTCTTTGGTGCAAATGGCTTTAATGAATATGATCGTTTTTATTGCGCTTCGTTGATTTGGGACACTAATTTTCCCGTCACCCGTACATCGTACAGCTATTAGAATTTGAATAATCGTTTTGCTTTGTTTTTATTACTGTAATCGCACGTATAAATTATTCAGTTCATCCGAAAAGGGTTTAGCATGCATGGTGCACAGCCACAAACAAATTTGCATGATTGGGAGGAGAACAATAACGCGAACCACTTAACGACTTTCCGATAAATGGGGTGTCATGTTGCCAATCTGTACCCGTCGTACAGCAAATTATTTTGAGCGTAAATCAAGTACCAACATTTAAACATGCATATTTTTTCATTTTGGTTTTGTCGGTAAAGTTATATGGGTTTGCAAGTAATTATTTAATTATATTCCTTCTTTGAAAGATTGAAATATGTACATATGGGTTTACCTATAGGTTTGTATAGTATGCATTACGCATGTCTTTTCACCCGTAATCATGGGCAGTCATATTAACATTATGCCATTTCAAATCATTTCATTTCACCTCCGGCATGAGCAAAGGTGTTGCATGCACATTAAATGGGAAATAAAATAGAGAATTTAATTTGCACATGGGAGACATTTATTACCCTTAACCTATCAATGAGAAATGTGATATCTGCTTATCGACATGAACATGCTGTTAATTATGTCATGCATTATCAGACTGCCCATAACATTCCACGAAAGAATAAAAATGTATGAGTTTAATCTTTAGGAAGAGGAAGAAAGCAACGGGACTTATTTACAATGAAGGAAAATGTATATACTACTTTAAAAGCTTGATAATATACCTGTGAATAGCTAATGGATAAACTTTTTAGCACTATCAATGAACTGTGTAAGTGTAACTGGTATGCTTGCTATCGCCTGCAAGCTTTTAAAAATAATACCTGCAAACTGCATAATATAATAATAAATGATAATGAGTAGACGCTAGGGAATTTTTATTTAGCGTGATGAGTAATAAGTAAACAAACGTTTTAAAATCTATGCACATTCATAATCATATCTTATAGTTGATAAATATGAGAACGCATTGCTGTTTATTGCAATGTCTGTGTAAATAATCTTCCTGTTATTGAAGAAATAATATATTGCGTCATGCAACAAACAGCTTGACCTTCTGTCATACTGGCATAGTTTTTCCGGTAATTGTTCTTTCTCCACACAAGAAAGAAACAATGTATTATTCTGCTACTTATCATATATTAGCAAGCTATGTAACATGTTTAGCAGGTACATTGCATTTGGAGCTCCATAAACATGATAATCATTTTTCATGACATAAAAATCCGTAAACTATGTCGTTGTAAATTCTTATCCTGGTCATCAGATAAAAAGTTACTGCTTTCAAATTGTGATCATTTCCTTTGTAATATATCCGTTTGATAACATGTTATGAGTTTAATGTGCAATAAAAATTTTAAATTGAAAAAACCAGCACACTATTCGCATTGAGTATATGTGATAGCGAGACAAAATCCCAGCAATTAATTCCATACCTAATCACCGAATTAATTTACATTGAAAATAATTTGACTTCTCTTTTCTCTACGATTTCATTAATAACTTGATTTCTGTCTTCGTTTCGTGTAATGCAATCTTTTCTTTCACAATGAATAATGTTGAATTTCTATTTTTGATTTCAGAAATGGAAATTTGAAAGGATACGTTGGCGAATTGCTGCAAGGCAAATCAAGCAAAGTACCAGGAATATTCCCCACACTCCGCCTAATAATCCATCTAATTTTAATACATTTGCAATAGTCATCAACCTTTTCAACCCACACCACACGACCACATCTTCATTTTTGTTTTTCATCTTTTTTATTTGCTGGCCACGCAAACAAACAAATTAGGTCCAATGTCTTCTAGCTGACAATACCGAGAAAACTTTTTGCAAATTTCTCTGCTATATCAGCTATAAAGAGTAACGATGTTAGGAAAAGACAGTAATAGTAAAAAGATGACGTGGTGGACACTAGCCTCGTCTTCTATGTATAGTAGTTTGTGGCCAAAAACAACAACAATGTCAATGCTCACAACAAATAGCAGCAGTACTCCTACTGCTCCTTCCTCTAATAATGTTAAAGATAACATGAAAAAATCACCGTCATTAGTGTTACGTTCCAGTCGTAATAATTTATTATCTTCACCTGTCACATTGCTGCTGGCAGCAGTGCTTCTAATAACACTTACCACAGACTTGTCAACGGCGACCCCTCGACAGGTTAGGCACAGATACAGTAAGCCCCTTCAGCATCCCGAACAATCACAGTCATCCCCACCAGCACCATTATCCTCATCTTCAGATGATACTTCCAATTTGAGTCGAGGTGAGTAACCTTTTTTATCATTTTTTGTGTGCATAAGTAGCTCTTTACAAATCAACTTTGTAATAATAATAAAAATTATTGCATCAAAAATATTCCTTCCTTTCTCTCAAAATAAGTAAGATGTACGGTAAAATCAGAATAGTTGGATCAACTGAAAAAAGGGAGTGCAATAATGCATGAATAATGCATGAATAACGCAGGTAGTCAAGTATAAAATCTCATGCAGTCCATATCCATACATTAATTCAACCAAGATATAAAAAATCGGGAAATGATGTTTTTTTGGATTCGATCCATCTTCATTTCTTCTGACGAAGAGTAAAAAAGAGTAAGTAGACGAGAAATTAAAAGTAATGATTTGATTGTCACAGATTTTTCTTTTTTTACAAACCACCGCTACTAATTTTTTTTGCATCCAAAGTGTGAGGTGATCAATTTCCGTAAAAAAACGTGTGTGCGTGGTAGCGTAAAACAGTTGAATAACATGATTTTGTCTTTGAGAGCCAAGCAATACATTGTATTACAGCAAATAATATTACACGCTTTTGTGTGAATATATGAAGTTTAAAGTTGTATGTATCCAGCCGGTCACTGTACCACATTATTCAGCTTGTAAAAAAATTCTTGACTTTTTCCCGTTAGATTCTTTTAAAAGCATGAAGACAAGTGAATTTTTTCTTTTAACAATAGATTTTTTTGAACATTATATAATCTCACTTCTCATGTTTCACATTTCATACCACCGTTGTTATTCTTGAAAAAATGTTGCTCGCATAGCCAAACAAAAGGTATTTGATTACATGCACACATCTTGCATCATGCAACGTACTGCAAAAATACTAAATAGCCATGGACCGGAACTAATATTGTATCATCATAATCATCTATCTTTTTAAAAGAAAAAATGCGCATGTGTTGGTATTTTGGTATTCTGTACCCGCAATTTTCTGAGTAGAAACGAGATGAAAAGTGGGCACTCTTTTATTCGTCGGATTTATGCATCATGCACATTCGTTCCTTGGGGAGAAGAAAAGATGTTTAAAAAACTAAATAGTCCAACTTACCGTTTTGAAATATAAAACTGAGTACCGACATACTATACCATGGTCAGCGAAAGCACAGAAGTAAGGAAATAATCAAAGTGTGTACATAATAAAAATAAGTTATTTTTTGTACGCGAATTTTGAAAGGAAAAGTCAAGGTCTTGTTTGTGTTCAAGTTCAGATATGAAATGAATTAAAAAGTTTTTTCTAAGGAAAAAAAAGCAAACAATGATTATATCGTGTATGAGTAAAAACTTACACAATGTTGGTACCTTCTTCGGCTCATCTATATTTAACCGATAATAAGTGTATGATTAATTCAATAATAGCAGATGCATGTACTATATATGAAAACACACAGGTAGAAAAAAACCAATGAATGTTAATTTCTGTAAAACACGAAAAAAGATTTTCATCTTATCATAATCATCCCATACCTTGTTTTCAAACGTACCCCTTCTAAAGATACTTTCTCATATTTTGATTTTCAAATTTTAAATCCAGGTACAAAATCACACTTCAAATTTCCTTAACGTTAAGATATTATGTGATACATTACGTCATGCTACTTCCCTTCTTCTTCGTAGCTTCCTTCTTTCTAATAATTGAGCCGTAATTGGTGCTACATGCCAAAAAAATACTTAAACCATTGCATTGTTCAGTTTACATGTAATCTTGAAGCTTTGTGAAGATGATCACCATCATTTCATCATATAATCAATGTTACACATTATCTTCATGGACCCAACTACCGCCATCATCGCACCGCTTCCATTAGACGATTGCCGCAAAGTGCTAACTTTTTACTACGTATTTTTTTATCGCCATCACTTTTGGTATTTCTTTAGCGGACTATCCTTCCCTTCTTTTCAGATAGGTTTTTACAGTGCTGTAATGAATATTATGATGATGTGTGTATATACTGTATGTAATCTTCACCTTAATTCTCCATCATCGGTAATGACTTTTCTGGGGAAGGTGAATGAACCACTTCACCAACTTCTTTTTAAAACAATGAAAGAAAAAAATCATCCTCAAGACAAAATGTTTTTCGTTTTTACCGATCAGCTGAAAAAAATGTCAGGGTTTTCAATGAAGAAAGATGAAAGAAGGTCGTGAGAAGAGATGAAGTGTGAAAAGAACATGATCGGTAATCATACCATATATTCAATTGCATGCATTTAATTGATTTTTTAAAGTTGTTCTGAATTCTTGGTTGAATGAAAGTTTAACTGCTTTCTTGCTGGTATTATGTGAGATCCGAAGATTTGCGGCATTGCGTCTTCTGCGTACTGTAACATCAATTAGTTTGCTCATCACAATAGATATAATACCCATGCGATGATGACATGTAATAAGTAACATGCATACAAACATAAATAAATAGCTTTTAACTTTCATCCCTGTCGTTTTGTAAATGAATTGTTGCCCATCCTACTCCACCCCTTTTCATCAGTTAATATGCCGCAGAAACTCGTCCTATAGTACAAGCTAAACGAAATATAAAACTATGAAAATGGACAATTATTATGCATGTGTGTGTATTTCAACTTCAACTTGTTAAAACAGTAATATAGTAAAAAGGAAACAAATGTAAAATACCCAGGAACATAGGAAAATGGAATATGTGACATCAGTTTCTGAAACTGTTTATTTTTTAGAAGCAAAAATTTAATGGTTGTCTTGAAGTCATAAATTTTCTTCATTTTTTATTTCGTCTCAGTAAACTAAACCATGAACTTATCAGCTAGACATCGACATTTAACACCGAAAGAAACATGAGCGACTTCGACGGAAGAAATAACCTGTAAAACTGTTATACACTCTTGTTTTGATACTCCCATTTTCTCGTAGACTTTCTCACGCACATATGCCTCCTCCGCAGAACATTTACCGTATTAACTCTCTGACTCGACTGGTGTAATAAAACGCTATAACTGGTCAAGAGATTGTTACAATGCCAATTTTGAGCCTATAGCAGATGCGGCTAGCAATTTTAATGAGATATGTTATCGGGATATGTCGGTATTATTCCTAGTTTTTCTTATTAATTGCTTTGGACCCAATACGTCTTCAATTCTAGTAAATTGCATATAAATTATAAAATATGTAGGCCCACCTGTCAAAATCGACATTTACTTTCTTTGCAAACCAAGTAAAATGGAATTTGATTTTTATGCCTGAAAAAGCATGAACTATTTTTCAATTACAAAAAAGCACATAAACGAAATCGGGTCACTAGTCAATAGGTTTTCTTTGAAAAAATATAATAGCATGTCTAATTTATTTATTTTTTGGTTTCCAGAAACTAGCGGAAGAAACATTAGACCGTTATCTTGTCAGCACAGAGAATCTGGTCAGCTTGGTGTGTGCATGTTTGCATGGGATTGTATGAAGGTAGGTCACTCACTGACTTTTTTGCTGGGATATTAGTGGATTTACTCAAGTTTTAAATTAAAACGAACTTATTTTATTTATATTCAAATTTGTAGGCTAATGGAACGCATCTTGGTACATGTATTGACCGCTTCTATTTTGGAAGTTGTTGTGACCTCGGGGATAAAACCCAACAAATGTTAGAAAGTGCCAGTCTGCGACCATCCCTCCGCCCTGTATCTTCAACTTCCGGACCACCACCAGGTAAAACGACTGAATCTCCGACAAGTACATCCAGTGCTCCTGGTCCCAAACCTCCTTGTCCACCTGGATTGGAAAGCATTTGCGGCGGAAGCACTACTGAAGGACCAGCTGGAGATCAAGGAGGTGGTAGCTCTTCTTCTACTGTGTTCCCTCCATGGTTCCCAACATCCAGTCAAAGCCCAAGCTCACCTGCTGCAGATGAAGGAGGAAGTTCGTCATCTACTCCACCATCGGGCGGTATTATTACTTGGTTTCCACAACCAACCATTCCATCAACTTCCACTCAGGCTCCAGAATCATCCACCGCTGGACAGGAACAGGAACCTTCTGTTGCTCCACCAGCTAATGACCGTCCTGTCACCGACGATCCACAAAATGGAATCAGTACTTCCCCACCATCAGTACCAAGTAGTTCCGAAGCTCCACAGTTGCCAGGTGGTGGACAACCTGAACAACCGCAGTTGCCTGGAGGAGATCAGGGTAACAACCAGACAGTTCCCGGAATTCCCTCATCATCCACCTTACCACCAGTTTCCTCTGAATTGCCACAATTCCCCGGACAAGAAGGAGGTAGCAGTAGTCAGCCCGGAGAAGGGGCAGATATGGGTGGCAGTAGTACAACTTCACTTCCCGGAAATCTTAACCCAACTCCCCCAACTACTCCAGGATTTCCTGGCGCTCCTGGGAATGGTAATAATGGATCCGCATCAGACAATCCAATCGGAGGACAGCAACCTCCCGTACAAGTCCCATCTTTCCCCGGTAATGGTTCGATGGATGCTCCTCAGCCATCTACTGAGTTGCCACCTTTGAATTCAACAAGCTTGCCAATGTTTCCCGGAGGTGGAAATGGAAATGAAACTGGACTGCCAGGTCAAGATCAACCTGGATTGCCATCCACTCCCTCTCCAATGTTGCCTCCAGCAGATCAACCAACAAACTTTACAACACCTATGACCCCAATCAGTCCACCTGCCAATGATAACCCAATCACTCCCCCTCCAGGCTCTCCACAATTCCCAAATCTTCCCGGACAAGGATCATCAACAACAGAAGCTTCCGGTGGAAGTGGTGGTGAGGGACAACACGTTCATGACGACAGTAGCACTCCTGCACCCGGTGCCCCAGGTATTCCTGGATTACCTGGACCACCAGCAGATTACCCAATGCTTCCAGGACAAAATGGAACCATTCCAATGCAACCACCTGCAGACAACCCAATAACTCCTCCACCAAATATTCCAGGGCAAGGAAACGAAACAAATCCAATCATGCCACCTGCTGATTATCCAATGCTTCCAGGACAAAACGGCACCATTCCAACACAACCGCCTGCAGATTACCCCATGTTACCTGGACAAGGAAATAACACAAATCCTATAACCCCGCCCCCAAATTCCCCAATGCTTCCTGGCCAAAATGGAACGGAAGCTCCAATGCCCCCATCTGATAACCCTGGACAAGGAATGTTCCCTATTATGCAGCCCAATAATACTATGATGCTTCCTATGCAACCTAATAATACGATGATGCTGCCTGGACAAGAAATGTTCCCTGGAGGCAATCAATCAATGATGCTTCCTATGCAAAACATGTCGATGATGATGCTTCCGGGTCAAGAAATGTTCCCTGGAGGTGGTAATCAATCTATGATGCTTCCAATGATGCCCAACAATACAATGATGGTGCCTGGTCAAGAAATGTTCCCTGGACAAGGGGGCAATGAAACGATGATGCTTCCAATGCAGCCTAATAATACAATGATGTTGCCAGGTCAAGAGATGTTCCCTGCAGGTAATCAATCGATGATGCTTCCAATGCAAAACAATTCGATGATGCTACCAGGTGGAGGTGGAGATCAACAAATGATGCTTCCTATGCAACCCAACAATACAATGATGCTGCCTGGTCAAGAAATGTTCCCTGGACAAGGTGGTTCGTCAACAACTGAAGCAGCGCCTGGAGAAAGTCAAGACGAGAGTAGTTCTCCAGCTCCAGGATCCGGTGTTCCAGGTTTGACTCCACCACCAAACTCTCCAATGCTTCCAGGGCAAAATGGATCTATACCAATGCAGCCACCTGCTGATTACCCAATGCTCCCAGGTCAAAATGGCACTATTCCAATGCAGCCACCCGCAGATTATCCAATGCTTCCAGGGCAAAACGGAACTATTCCAATGCAACCACCTGCAGATTTCCCAATGTTACCCGGACAAGGAAATGGAACTAATGATAATCCAATCACTCCACCACCAAACACGCCAATGTTTCCAGGAGCTCCAGGAAATAATGGAAGCAATGATTCACCGTTGCCTATTCCTGGTATACCAGGACAAGGTGTTCAAGATGACATGACAATGACCAGTCCAAATCCATCAACAAGCATTCCCATACTTCTTCCTGGACAAAATAATCCAGCTCCACCTATGCCACCTCAACCACCAGGTATTCCTGGATATCCCCCAGGTGTGCCACAACCAAGTCCTCCAGCACCACCAGGTGGCGAAGAAGATGGAGACGATGAAGATGAAGATTCATCCAACATTGCTGACATGCCACCTCAATCTTCTACTGACGGTAGCGGTATGAATCCCGTTACACCACCATCAGCTCCACAACCTCCAACACCACCAGGATTGCCCATTCCGGGAGCCCCAGGTGGTGAAAACAATGACACGTCTGGACCAGCTTTGGGAGACGGTGTTTCAGGGCTTCCAATTCCTTCCTCAAGTTTAGCTCCACCAGCTGACTTGCCAGCAATACCTGGAGTACCTGGTGCAGCTTCCAATGGAAGCAGTAACGATGACGGAAGCGGTGGTAGTCAACCAACATTCCCAATTCTTGATCCAGTGGCCACTGCTAGCACTCCACAAGTAACGCAGCCATCTACACCACAACAAGACGCTCCTGGACTTTCAAGCACGACTCCTACTGCTAATCTTGTCAATCAAACTTTCCCAATTTTGACTCCTCCGCCAACCTCAGAACCCATGGCTGATGGTGGTTTACCAGGATTTCCAGGTTTCCCAGGAGGTTCAACTTCTGAAGCTCCAAGTGAAGATGCGCCAAGCTCACAACAACCAAGTTCACAACAACCCGGTTTACCAGGATTTGTTCCAGGAATTCCAGGAGGTTCCACCACCGAAACCCCAAGTGGAGATCAGCCAAGTTCACAACAACCTGGTTTGCCAGGAGCAGGATTTGTCCCGGGAGTACCAGGTGGATCCACCACTGAAAACCCAAGTGGAGATCAACCAAGTTCACAACAGCCTGGCTTGCCAGGAGCAGGATTCGTACCTGGAGTACCAGGAGGTTCGACTACTGAAAACCCAAGTGGAGATCAACCAAGTTCACAACAACCAGGTTTACCCGGAGCAGGATTTGTACCTGGAGTACCAGGTGGATCCACCACTGAACCCCCAAGTGGAGATCAGCCGAGCTCACAGCAGCCTGGGTTACCAGGACTTCAACCAACAGTCCCATCTTTCAGACCAACCAGTTCTACCACTGAGCAATCCGAACCTGCAGCCGAAACTGAGGCACCTGATTCATCATCTGCTGGGCCTGGGCCAATTGCTGATGCTCCACCATCTTCTTCCCAACCACCACAAATGGGAGAAGAAAGTTCAATGGGAGCCAGTTCAGTGACTCCACCTTCAGCTACAGCTCCAACCGCTCCATCAACTCCAAGCACTCCTGCTTTCCCAAGTTTACCCGGTCAAGGATCTAGCCCACCAGCTGAATCCACCACTGCTGGACCAAGTGGTGATGCCCCTCCAGAAGGAGGCTCAAGTTCGCCAGCACCTGGATCAGGAGTACCCCAAGTACCCGGAGCACCTGAAGTAACACCTCCAGGTGGAGTTTCACCTCCTCCTGCTGACCAACCAGGCGTTCCTGAAGTTACGCCACCAGGCGGAGTTTCACCACCTCCTGCAGATCAGCCCGGTATCCCGGAATTTAGTTCACCTTCTCCTCCACCTGCCGATGGAATAACACCACCTGGAGGAGTATCACCTCCACCTGCGGATGGGATAACTCCACCCGGAGGAGTATCACCTCCTGCTGATCAACCAGGTGTTCCTGAAGTTACCACACCAAGCTTACCCGGTCAAGGATCTAGCCCACCAGCGGAATCCACCACTGCTGGACCAAGTGGTGATGCTCCTCCAGAAGGAGGCTCTAGTTCTCCAGCACCTGGATCAGGAGTACCCCAAGTACCCGGAGCACCTGAAGTAACTCCACCCGGAGGAGTATCACCTCCACCTGCCGATGGGGTAACTCCGCCAGGAGGAGTATCACCTCCACCTGCCGATGGACTAACTCCACCCGGAGGAGTATCACCTCCTGCTGATCAACCAGGTGTTCCTGAAGTTACCACACCAAGTTTACCCGGTCAAGGATCTAGCCCACCAGCGGAATCCACCACTGCTGGACCAAGTGGTGATGCTCCTCAAGAAGGAGGCTCAAGTTCTCCAGCACCTGGATCAGGAGTACCCCAAGTTCCCGGAGCACCTGAAGTAACTCCACCCGGAGGAGTATCACCTCCACCAGCCGATGGGGTAACCCCACCCGGAGGAGTATCTCCTCCACCTGCCGATGGAATAACTCCACCCGGAGGAGTATCTCCTCCACCTGCTGATGGAATAACTCCACCCGGAGGAGTATCACCTCCACCTGCTGATGGGGTAACTCCGCCAGGAGGGGTATCACCTCCACAGAATACTTCGATACCTGATGCTACACCTCCATCTGTTCAACCAACTGTTCCATCTGTTCCAAGTCAGCCAAGCGAGCCTACATCAGCAGCCCCTGAGGAATCCACCTCTGAAGCATCATCTCCATCTTTAGAAAGTAGCAGTCCATCAGTGGTACCTGAGGAAGATCAACATGGTGTTGAACCCTCTAGTGAAGCTCCATCAGCTTCAACTTCGGAAAATCCTGCCACTCCCATTCCAATTCAGACTCCAGGAAGTAATGACACTATGGCTTCTACAGGATTTCCAGAAGAAGCATTCTTCTCAGAAAACGGAACTTTACTCATCAATGATTACAAGAGAAGTAAGAATTCCAAATTTAACCAGCCATTGTTTTTAAGGAATTGAATGAACAGTTTTTAATCAAAAATATTTGTAACTTTTATAGTTTGCGGAAGACGATTCTTCCCAACGTCTAGAATAGTTGGTGGAAAGGAGGCAACATTCGGAAAATGGCCATGGCAGGTATGTGTTGCGAGAAAAATAACTCTTGAAAAAAAGTAATTATTCAGGAACTAAACAATTATGTAATTGTACCCATTAGATTTCTTTGCGACAATGGAGAACTTCAACCTACTTGCATAAATGTGGAGCTGCCCTCCTCAATGAAAACTGGGCAATCACCGCTGCCCATTGTGTAGAAAAGTAAGTACTTTTGGAATATTCTGTTAAACTGGTAAAACTAATGCTTAAATATCGACGGCTTGATTAACGGTATACTTTTTTTTCTTTCAGGGTACCACCCACTGATCTCTTATTGAGAATTGGTGAGTTCGATTTGTCGGAAGAAAAGGAACCCTTCGGTTACGTTGAACGAAGAGTTCAAATTGTTGCCACTCATCCTCAGTTTGACGCCAGAACATTCGAGTATGACTTGGCTTTACTTCGCTTTTACGAACCGGTGACATTCCAGCCCAACATTGTTCCAATTTGTGTTCCAGAAAACGATGCTGATCATATAGGCAAAACTGGATATGTAACTGGATGGGGAAGGTAAGGGGCATTCTGAGAAAATATTTCGTTAGTCAAATGCAGAAATGAAGATTTTTTTCTAAACAATCTTAATTCTCTTTTTACTCAGATTATACGAAGATGGTCCACTCCCGTCCCGCCTCCAAGAGGTCCCCGTCCCTGTGATAACCAACGAAGCTTGTGAATCCATGTACCGGCAAGCCGGTTACATTGAACACATTCCTCACATCTTCATCTGCGCTGGATGGAGAGACGGAGGAAAGGACTCTTGCGAAGGAGACAGTGGTGGTCCAATGGTACTTCCAAGAGACGACGACAACCGCTGGATTTTAGGAGGAGTCATCTCATGGGGTATCGGTTGTGCTGAGCCAAATCAACCCGGAGTTTACACGAGAATATCAGAATTTAGACACTGGATAAACCAAATTCTCCAGTTTTAGCGATAATCCATTGCACTTTTCCTGATGATTTTTAATTATCATAATTTGATCACAAGCAAGTCATCATAAAACTCTCTAAGTCTTTCGTCAATCGAAATTCATACACAGAAAAAAGCAGTTCATCATCAAGTTTGGTAGGCGCAGGCACCTATTTAATAATATTTTAGCGTAATAATAACATAATTTTAAAACTGTAGTATTACACTTTAATAGCTTCAAATTGATACTTTTGAAGCGACACATTCAGTACCTGCTCAAAAAATAATAATTTAAATGCAAAAAACTTCGTAAAGTAAAAAGGAATACTTCGCAAAACACCGCCACGTATTATAAGTCCTGCTGACTACCAACAAGAATGAGCTCAATACTGTGATGAACCAAAGTGAAATGGACTGGATATAATACTAACCTTTTTAATCATAAAAAATATAAATTTAAGTGATAAATATCCCTGTTATAATTCTCTTTAAAAATTTACTACTAACACCCCTACTTTTATTTGTGATTTTTTTTAAATGCTACATCAAAAACTAAAAGTTCCAGAAAATATGTGGTGGTAATTTAAAAGATAAAGTTGTCATCATAAATTGTGCTTTTTATACTCTGTCAGTGCCAACAATATTTTTTGTTTTAATCTAAAAAACACAATGATTCAACTCTACTCATATTGTTGAAAACTCTGCGAAATGAAAAAAATTGCGTTGAGGGCGATTATTTTATAGTCTTTTAAATAGCCTTAAACTCAGATAGGTTAATTCATTGTTGCATAATATTTTGTACTTAAGTTTAAGTAATTGTTACATTTATATCTTATGGGGATAAATTTCTAATTTATTATATTGGACTTGGATTTATAGAAATTAAGTTTTTAAGGAATTATTTGTATCAAATTACTTTTAGGAGTGATGAATCTCATTTTATGGTGCTTATAACTGTATACTTGCTTTGTTATCTTGTTTTATTTGCAGAAGAATATAAGTAAATTAATTTGCGTGCATGTATTAAAGTATCGGATATTTATAAAGCATACATAAAATATAATCGAAACCGATGAAATACGCATACAGAAAAGAAGAGAAAAAAACGACGAAAAAATGGGTTATAATTTAAAATGTTATTTTACTTTTGTATTTAAGTTATTTATAAGCCAAGTTTTTATACTGGTTAGCCATACTAAGAATAATTTTTATTTATTTGGTAAAATAAAATGACACTAAAACGTGGATTTTTTCGTCGACTTCGTATAATAATGTACCTTTATAGAAAAATGTTATGTTTGTATCTGTGAAGAAAGGTGACTTTTGTAAAGTATTAAAAATATAAAATAGGTACACTTCCGCTAAGGAATTAAAATGTCATGTTAATTTTTATAAATACGGACTTATGGAGTTGACATGATTAAAGTTATGATATGACAAAGCAATTTATATTTTATACTACTGATTTTTATCAGGATTATTGATTTATTACTGAATAAATAAAGGATTGAAAGCATGTTATGGACGTACGTTTTGGAAAACTTAATGCATTAATTACACGTTTTACTAAAAGGTCTAATTACAACGCCGAAAACAAATTGCAGGGCCGTGGGAAATTTTATATCAACTAGAAGATGGATTTAGCAGGTCAGCGGTATGTTGAGATGACGTAATTACGCGTAAGAAACTGCTAAAAAATAAAAAATCTAGTAATCATTCGAGTAGTTACATGTTATAAATTAAATATTTATTGGCAACTTTACTGATGACATTATGAAACAAAACATACAAATATTACAAAATTTTATGCATTCAAATAAATTATAACTTATCTAAAAATAATTTACGTTCCTAAAAACACGTTCATAGTTTGGTTCATTTCAGAAATGATTGTAGGTATAAAATCAAGTATAAAATGCATAAATAAATTAAGAGTCGATAATTAACTGCCGAAATTATAATTAATCTTGCTGTACATTTTTATCAGAAACAAAAGTGACTTATTTCTAAAAAAGAGACTACATAACTTCACAGCATATTAAGAACTTATGACATACCTATTATTTAACATGACAGTAGCTTAACGTATTCAGTTTCGAAAATATAATTTATAAATAGCTAATTGCATCTTGTGATTTTTCTTAAATTTGCAGATTTAAATTTTACCCGAAAGCTCAGAAACACCGAAAGAATATTTTCATCATTGTTCACAGAAGAAACTTATTTTTAATGCTTAACTGTCAAAGGTATAAAATCAAGTTTGTAAATAGCAGAATTAATAACGATAATTAACAGCCACGGCATACATGTAATTTGAAAAATATCACAATTGTATAAAGTGTAAAATACAATTTTTGTTATTATTTTTATGATGGTTTTTGATTGATTAAATTCAAGTCTTCAGTCCTGTCACTTTTTTAATCCAGGGTTTATAGTAAGTCATTCGCATGTAGACACCAGGTAAATTGGGATAGGCACATTTTATACCGTGAGATACCGTTCCTGCAAGAACCCACTGTCCAGTTTCACGTTTGATGGAAAGAGGTCCACCACTGTCACCCTGTTTTCGAAGTAATATACAATGTTAACTTTGAAAAACGAATGGGGCATCATGAGAATGCTCAACAGTTTTCGTTTACGACATACCTCACAAGAATCCTTCAAACCCTCCGCATAACCAGCGCAAATGAAACTTTCTCTTATGGCTTTCAAATGTCCAGATTTCTGAAACATTTCTTGACAGTTATCATTAGTTAGAACGGGAACGTCAACTTCATGAAGAATTTGAGGAACACCTCCTCCTAAAAAACACAAGAAGATTAAAATGATGAAATTTCGTTTTCCATTAATACATATACCTAATGTGCAATAGTATAAGCAAACAAACATACCGTATTTCAAACGACCCCATCCAGTAACGAAAGCATGTTGCCCCACAAAATCTTCCGTATCCTCCGGAAGACAAATAGGTACAATATGCTGTGCATACTCCACAGGTGATTCCAATTCTAGTAGAGCAATATCGTTTTCAAAAGTCTGAGCGTTGTAGTCCCGATGAACAATTACCCTTCGCACATTCTTGGTGACAGATTGGGAACTAGTTTTATCCTTTCCGTTGGAAATGTCAAAGTCGCCTAGTACGACTGTCAGTGTGGCTAAGAATCCGGGTTGACAATGGGCAGCAGTAAGAACATACTTTGGGGCAATGAGAACACCTCCGCATTTGTTCTTAGAGAACAATCCAAGCCATGTAGCTTCTTTGACCAATGCCTGCCAAGGCCATTGGCCAAACTTAGAGGCAGTTCCACCCACAATCCTACCTGATTTTTTGAGACTTCTTACACCGCAATCTAAGCAATAAAAGTTGAGTTATTATAAAAGAATTGCGATTTTTATTAAGATAAACTTGAAAAGAACGGCTTACCTTTTCTGTAATCCAAAGTTCTGTGAGAATTTGGTCGTTTCGTTGTAGGAGCCTTGTCTTTGTTCGGCTTTTTCGTTTTGCTCAAGGGCTGGATATCTTTTAGAGAGAATGGAGGATACTTTGTATCGTGTGAAGATTCATCAGGACGATTTGAAGCTGCCGAGCTACTCGTTTCCAGAATTTGTGGATGCTTAATAACTTCGTCCAAGTCAGAACCACTCAGGCTCTCTGCCATATTTTGCACAACCTAAAAATTATAAAATATTGTCAGTAAATGTCGATTTCATGTGAATAGTTGCCAATCTGCAGACTGCATGAAAAACTTCGAATAGACTCACCTGGTCCACTAAATAGTCCAAATTTGAATCAATATCATCGTCAGAGAGAAGCAACGGGGTTGTTGCTTTAGTTGGAACAGTGGTTGGGGCGCGGGTTGTTCTAGGGGTCTTCGGTGAGCTGGTTGTCACTACAGCCACCCTTCTAATAGGTGCGGGAGTAGTTGTCGTCGTTGTTGTGGTTCTCCTTCTCGTTGTATATTCTGGTTCTTCTGTAGTAGTTGTACTAGTGGTGGTCGTTCGCTTTTTCTCTGGCGGAAGTGTATACTGTGACGGCCTTTTCCACTTTGTTGTTGTGGCCCTGGACGGCAATCGTGTGCTAAGTGTTGTTGTTGATCTTGGCGTGGTGGTAGTGGTAACCGTTGTTGTTCTTCGTGGGGTTGTAGTGGGTTGGGGTGTAGTAGTTGTCGTTGTGGTGGTAGTAGTAGTAGTAGTCGTAGTTGTTGTTGAGGGTGGTGGAGGTGGTTTAAAAGTAGCCTCATTCGTTAAAAACGCAGAATTCTTAATTCCTTCCGCCAACTCAAACATTTCCTGAGCAGAATCATCTTCTTTCATGTCAACTGTACCCGAAGGAAGCTGGGTAGGGCTGTCCTTTTCAGTTGTGGTAACTTCATTATGTAAATCTACACTTAACCATGTCATCAGACCATTGTCAAGCGCGGGGATTGAACCATTAGTTTTCTTAATCCGGTCTAAATTGGTCGAAAAAGCTGTTGTCTCGTCATCGTCCTCTTCTGACGAATATGACGTATTTTTTTGGTCTGGGTACTGAAACGTATGTATCAGATAAGTGGATGAAGCCCAAGGTTTAGGAGTGCTTAATTTGTATCTACTATTTTCTGTGGAGAATGGCTCGTCATCGTCATCATCATTCGTACTTACAGTACTCTCATCTCCCTTTAAATCCTGACTAACCTCCTTAGTCACACTGGTCAACGTTGTTCGCCACACATCTCCTTCGTCTTGTTCAGCATCCGCCGCTTCCAAAACACTGGCTAGAAGTGGCAGCGCATTAAGCCCTTGAACTGGACTATGATATTGATGCTGACTTGGTATACCAGTCATTACTCCTGAATTCATAGTCGATGCTATTATTGGAAGATGACTGAAATCCTCATCTGCCTCTCCCGAAATTACTTCTGGTGGCTTGCTGGGATCCGCTCCTCCATGAGGACCAAGCTGCATGACCACTGACCATACATTATCAGTGTTGCTATTTAAATTCTCATTTAAATTTTCATTTAACTCTAATGAGGCCCCACCATCACGATGTTCTAAAATTTTCTGCTGAACAGGAAGCAGAAGCTGTTCCGTGATTTGCACAACACTCGCATCAGTCTCTGTAGTCTCCCCCATATCTTCTGGGAAAAGAGGGAAACGGCTATTGCTATTTTCTGTGATTTTAATACTATTGGTAGTGGAGTCATCTATGTCGTCGTCTGCCTGAGTTTGAGGAACAAGGTCCCCATCAACATACATGAACGTTGACAGTTTGGGTGGGCTTTGTGTTGTGGGAGCTGGGCGAACGCGCTCATGCTCATATTGATTATGAACTATTGTTGTGGGTCTATGAAGATTAATATTATGATGCTGCTGCTGCTTATTACCATTATTATAACTACTGCTACTTATAATTAAACTATTCTGACCACTACTAAATAAATTCACAGGACTACCAGTATTGGTGCTACTGGAAGTGGACGTAGACATACTGCTACTGGTCCTTTTCAAAATATTCACACTATTCACAACACTGCCATCACTGCCGTCACTACTATTACTAACTACTGTAACTACAGTTAGTGTCGTAGGTTCCACAGCGAGATTAGACTGGCCATTCGCATGATGAACATGATTGTGACTTCCATGCACGCCGTGAGTAACAGGATCACTGACACTGGAGAAAGTTTCCAGAGTGAGAGGAAGAAAAGAACCAGCAACAGAGGGAGAAGGAGAAGTTGGGCGTTCTCCAACTGCGAGAGGAACGTCAGTGCGGTGTAGTGGGCCCATCGTTTCATCCTCACCAGAACTTGGTGGTAGTCGACCACTAGCGAAAGTAAACACCCCACCATCATTAATAGCGGCCGTAGGCCGAGGCTGAAAACGTGTCGGATAATGTTCCGTTGATGATGAAGAACTCTGTGTTCGTCTGACACTGACTGATGTGCTACTGTGTGAGTACGATGATGTTGGTCGGGTGCTGGGGAATAAGGGGTCGCTTGATGTTGAGGTTGTGAATGATCCCACAGTGAGCTTTGAGTGGTTCCTGAACCCCATGAGGGGCTGGAGCGTTGCTGAAGCGTCGAACGATACATTGTAAAGATTGTTTAAGGCACTGGTGCTGGTGTCTATAAAATCCGAACTTTTAATTGTATTGCTATAAATAGCTGATGATGAAGCTGTGGGGTGTACTGGGACAAATGATGTTGATGTCGTGCTCGTTGTGACTGGGAGTTTTGCGCTGTCTAGGCCTTCTCCGCTATTTGAGGGAAGTGTGCCTTCGTCTGTTGACGATGATGGTAGGAAAGGAATGTAACCTGGTAAGTGGCAACATGCACCAAAAAGGAACTGGTCAACACAAGCTCCTATCACTGTTCCTGCCTTCTCCTGGCATTCCAAGTTGAACATACATACTCCTGATAAATCTTCGAACCTTTTCGAAGATGAGGAACATTCCTTTGGAGCAATGCTCAAGCGCCTCCCTGTAACGCCACAGATGAGTAACAAAAATTAGCGTTATATTTCATCTTGCAGAAATAAAATCGTAATCAAATTAAAAACTCATCAAAGAAATCATCGAGTCCATAATGCCCCGTATATCATGATATTTTTTACAGGCATGTACATACGAATATAAGACAAAGTAAGAGAGGAAAGACGAGAAAGACGATGAAGTAAAGATAAGATCCCAGATATTTCAAACTTTAAAAACTCGAAAATATGAAACTGCTTGTTTGTCATTTAAGTTTTTAAGCAGTATCAGAATATCAGAACACACTTCATACAACTTTATGCATGATCTCAATCACTTCCTCTTCGTCTAGTCTACTGGGGAAGGTACGCAAAAGAATTCATAAGTATGCAAATCGTGACAATCGTGACAAAAAAATGGTTGAAACTGGCTTAGACCCCATGCTAGTGAAAATATGACCCTGTATTTAAAAACAAGATTATCTCGTTACGTTTAGTTTTAATTGTTAGAGAGAAAGAGAAAAGAAAAAGTTGAGAGCAACAACCTACTGATACTCACATGCAAATGATTGCAACAAGAGCAAAGTCGTAGCAATCTCATGAATTCTGTTAAGAAAAATTTGCATACTACATATTAGCTTTTGCCATTCGTATGTTTTTGTCTGCAAAAACTAATTTACGATTCTTTTTAATTCTGATCATGGCCATGAAAATTAATACACCACTGGCTACCGAAAGAATTTCGGTTTAATGGTAGTCCAAAACTGACCCATTTTAAAACGCATTATGCATGTTAATTTTCAAAGAAAGAAAAACGAATGGTTGTAGTGCAACGTAACCAACATGGTTATTGTTATTACATTTTTTTCTGCTCTACAAAGTGCATTATTGCACAACACACATCGTCTCGTCGGGTTTTCCTCTTGAAAATATATGCTTTCTTGCCAATTTATTCCCCATGATGAACATCATAACGAGTTAAAGTAATACGTAATGTATTCTCCATCGTTTTATTACACAATTTCACTAAGACGGTAATTTACAACATTTCTTTCATAACATCTCGCTTTTGAAAGTCTACTTTCGACTAATTTAAAATGAAGTTACTTAACAGCAGATGTTTGTACTCATTTAACATCATTGTTTTGCATGGTTTAAAAAATTTTAATGTGATAAATGTAGTGCTGCAGTTCCACCTCAGCAGACAAATTGCTTAAACATACCTGCGCAAACTTGCAAATTATGATCATGAATGTGAAAATAGTATGTAAACCTTAATTGGTTACAAGTAACAAGGCTATGGTGTTTTCTAAAATTCTACATGCATCATGTATGGTTCATCTCATCCCAGCATTCAGCAAGCGCTTTTATCTTGTGAAAACTATTTATTCGCATAGAATTAAGTTATTCAACAAACTAAAAATTATATTTGTTACGCAGCTATCTCTGGCTAAATCGTCTAAATACCTAATACAATTATTATTTATCATTTATAGCACCTCATGCTACATAACATTGTTGCATGAGTTAGAAAATTAAAGGCATGACATATTTACTCATGTGAACTAGGCCTGTAAAAGTGTGATGTGTGGGGAAAATAATGGTATTCTACCTGAATTTCGTTCGTTAACGGCGGGATTTAATAACGAGCAAATAATAAAACGCTGTCTACGTTTTTTATTGCTAGTGACACGATAATATTTCTAACCGATTATGAAAAATGTCGCTGATAATCTTTCATAAATGGATCTAGCAATTAGATCAGAGTAACTAAAAGTTATGATTTTGATACATTCAGGAAATGACAGGTCATGTTATCGCTTCACAGAATGATATTTACCCAGATTCCAAAGATCCCATTAATTTTTGGCCCAATTCAAGAGATTTCAATATTGTTGCCATTGTTGGCCTACAACAATAACTTATAGCTTGTTCGTATACATATCTTGCATACTTTTCTCTCATTTTCATCCCTTTGTAATCATAATCCATTGTCCACTTAAAAGTATATTTTTCCTAATAACCTTGAACTTTTGTCGTGTAGAGATCGACAACCTTAACAAACAGCCTGAGAGAGGAAGCAGACTGTCCTTGAAATATTGGGCTAAATCTTTACGCAAAGCCATAGCCCAACAATGCCCTTAATACTACAGACATTGTACTTTGTGCATAGTACTACTAATACCATCATATCCATACTTTCGTCAGAAAAAGACCACCAACAGAAGAGATCATACTATTTGATGTTGTTTTTGTTTTTATTTTAGAAAATGTTTTTAGTTTCTTCAAAACAATTACCAAAACTTTCAATAATGTACATGCGATTTCATAATTACCAAAATTGCTTGAGTGAATAGGTATCTATTACATATTCAACTTCATATTCATATCATATCATTAGCCCATATAATTTTCTCAATGAAAATACTTTTCTTCTCAAAAGCTTATTACGATACATGATGATGATGGTTGATGATACCCATATATCATGTAATACGCATGCAACTTCTTCACCTTTTTACACTAGAATGCATAAGTGCAGCGTATTAAAAAGTAGGCTCTTTGGTAAAGTCACTTTTATATAAGCACACAACAGTCTGTTGCTCTCTTTTCTCACCTCCGACTGACACTAAAATTCATTTTGTTTCTTTTCTCAACAGACTAAGCTTACAATCAACAATGCATTTTTTATACTTTCAACCTGATAAAGTAAGAGCACCGATGATTTTAAGTTCACTATCTACAGACAAAGTAGATAAAAAAAATACCGTTATATTTTCTCAACATCTGCTTTGCCTGAAGCATGATGCTCAGGGCTCAGGGGTTTATTATCAGCGTTTTGTTAAGTTTGATGACGTGCTCCTATAAACCCTTCATCATATCCGTGCATGAAAATAACTTTGCTGCTAATTTATATACTGTATTTATTTAGCACCCATGGCACGTCAGATTCCTTGAAATCTTACTGTCTATTTTAATTTATAATCTTCAGAAAATACATTAGTACAAAAGTTTGAAGAAAAATTAGGTTAGAATTAATAGGTTGACCGCAATATGCATTTCAAAAAGACTGATTACTGATTAAAAATGAACATTTTGTTGCACAATAAAAGAAAATTTACATAAGATTCCTTATGCATGCATATATTAGTCATGCAATTTATCATGAATTCAAAGACTGATTCATTTTCCCTGAATGATTGTTTTAATTCACCTCGAATGATCAAAATCCTGGAAGTATGCATGGGAAAAAATTGAACAAGGTAAAACGCAACATAAAAAATGGTCATTTGTTTGCGTCTGCTTAGATTTTCTTGGAACAAGACACGTGTAATAACCGTCACAGCATCATGAAAGTATGATGAAACTTGAAATGAAGAGTGACGACCTGACGACTATTGAAGACATTCCAAAAACCCTGGAAAACCTTTGATTTTTTGTCATCAGAACAAGCAACGAAGCAGAAGAGGACAATGGCGTTCCAAACAAGTTTGTTTTTCATCCAAGTTATTACTCAACATCTACACACGTGTATTAAACTTATTGACTTCATGCAAGTACTTATGTGTGCCTGTCTCCATTCCAAACTGAATCGCATATCGCATCATCACTTACATATTTTATCCTAATATTTCTTCAGCAACAAACAAGCTATAAATTCGCTTTAAAACAACGAAAGTTGGATGTAAAAGCCGAGACTGTTTCAGCCCTACAAGACGTTAACATAAAAATCATAATCTTTACGAGTAACAGTGCATAAAAACTTTATCCAGACAAGTACTCACTCTAAAGAAGTTATCCTTGAATCGGTCCTGAAACATTTCTCTTCATGTCTTCATGTGCTAAGCTATAGTTCAATGAAGTTGTGCTGAGTACACGAGGGATTAAAAATATTTGTGCATGCATAATGTAGTGAAAGGCGCCCCTTCATTTTCATCCAAATTCCATTCCCCACAATCTCCAGTAAACAAAAAACATAAATTTTACGCTGTGCTGATCGAAAAAAGTTGATAAGAAGATCATGGAATGAGCCAAGTGAATAGAAATGGTGTCAAATGAAGTCGGGCATGGTAAAAAATAAGCTCAAAATCTAAATGTGTTTACAATCCACAAAATAGGAAGCAACAAAGCACTTACGTAAAATTAACATACGAAATCGACATGTAGGTTAATCTTTCAACATGCTTAATGACCAGAAAAGTTTTAAAAAATTGATGACGCCAACAGATGTGGGATAAATGATGCTTACTAACTTTAGCATTTTATGCTCTTACTGACATTTTTATTTACATGACGTGAGTAGAAAAGATGAATGTTTTATCCCCACAAAATTTCTAATGCTTTTATTGTGAAGAGATTTGACCAATACTTTACTTCAATATCCAATCCTCTTTTATTAGCAAGAGTAAAACCAATACTTAGGTACCTGCTCGGAATTTTAATCAGTAAAATTATCTTCCTAAAGTCTAATCATTGATGTTATGCTATTGTCAAGAAGAAATACGATTTCGAAATATGATAAGCATCTGATACCCAAACCGCATATATATATGCATCTCTGCGGTCTTTGGAGCTGTTTAATATGTAACTTGACTAATAATAGTTAGTAAGACAGTAAAAGTGAGTTCCTTTGAAATGGGATCATCAAACATTTCTGTGTCATAAACGTATACTCAACTCTACAAACAAATACTCAATAAAGTAGAATATCAAGAAGAGACCTACATTAGATTATTGTCCCTTTCAACCGTACATGCCTACTTCTAGGAAGAAGGATAGTAATTCCTTAGAAGAAATGAGGTCAAATGCGTATGATGAATGTTTAAGAAGGAAATGAAAGATAACATACTGTTGCTGTAGGTAAAATACACACACACACAAGTTTCACAAATGCATGTAATATACTTTACCTGTACTATGTATGCAAACCTTTATAATAAATGTGGTTTACGTTACCTGAAGAAATGTTTATAGCGAAACACAAAACTTCTTAAACAAATTTCTCCTTCGGTTTATTCCTATTTTCTTACGTGTGTGTGTGTATGTGTTTGTAAGATTTCCACAGTCTCACATAAACAAATACGCTTGTTGCAAAAGCTGGAGTAAAACTATAATGCTGACAATGACGCACAGACACAAAGGGTTATACTGTCACCCTTCTTGGGACTTTGCTTTGCGTGACAAACAAACAGCATAACAGAACAAAAAAATTAAAAAAGGTACAGCACAAAAACAAGCATACTCAACCTTATGCTTATGAAATTTTCCTTTTCTACAAATTTTCACAAATTGTAGATCAGTAATCCAAAAAAAATCTCTTTTTGGGAACCAACAAAGACAAGTCATAAAATTGACCAACTGAAGTAATTTTTACTTCCTGGATCAAAACGAAAGTAATTTTATCTCACAACAAACCATATCTCTGTATAACTTTATAAACACAACTGTCTGGTGAATTGCTGAAGTGTCACTTTATTTTGGATTACTCAAACTAAACATTACAAAGCTGCCACAGATTGTAAGACTTACTAACTCTGCATGCAAGTAACACGTAATATATGTGTTTTCAAATGATTTTTATTCAAAAGAAACTAACCATTCCTAAACCACGCTATGATAACCCATCACTGCCCTGCAGTATGTTTACAATGTACACAAACTTGTCTTTCATGAAAATAAGTGAGCGAAAACAACAGTGACTATATTATTCGCAGACAGAGTGGTTCGTAGATGAACTTAGTTTGCTTTTGATATTTTGGAATGAATTATGTGAGAACTGAGAAGAGCATGCTTTTTTGTGAACTCGTAAACATTTAGCATTCCGCCAATGATAATAGTTGTTATGAATATATATGAGTTAGCATAATAATTCTACATGCAATCCATAGGTAGACAAACTTTTAAAACAACATATAAAAAACTGTTTTTCATTTTTCTCCCATGATGTTTTATGACTGTATTGTTGCATCAAGCGAGAAAGAACACTTCAAAGTACAAATATCTAACAATTGAACAGTATTTTATCCCAGAGTCCAGAAAAAAGACCATTATATCATAATGAAAGACAAAGAGAGGGCTGAGTCACGTATAACTTGGTGAATTCACATAGTATTTACTGTATGCACAAAAAATCATATAACGAGTATGCATTCATTCCATCCCATCAACATGCCATCTCGTTCAAAACTGTGATTTTATTTTCCCGTTGTGTATCCCCCACTATCAGTGTACTGTTTTGCTGATGCAGCATAATGCTGTTGAACTACAAGCAGGAAGCGAGTTTTTTGCCTGCAGTCATCCAAACTTCATCCTACATACATTATAAGATAATCAAAGTGCATTGGCTTTTCAAGATTGGCAAAATGGCAAATATATAAGATGATGATGACGATTGTCATGATGAGCGAACTGTTTTGTTGTGTGACCAGACCACTACTAAATGTTGTGGTAGTGAGTGGCGGTAGTGGTGTGGTGATACAGTGAAAAATGATAACTGCGGGTATGCGAAATTTCAAACATACAAATCAAATATACATTTATGCATGCGCTAAACTACGAGATTTAGGGAAACTTTGTGAATTTTCTTGACATGATTGGATATAGTGCCACAAGTTAATGCAATTTATAGCCACAATCATTACAACACGTTTGTAAAATTCAAGCTTTCTTGTCAAGCATAGTGCATTGCATTGTTGTCATTGCTTGAAATATTTTTGTTGTACAAACAAGTATATTATAGTTTCAATCAACGACACAGCCATAGAACGTCTGCCTGCTTATGTTTGAGCTCACAAAAAACTGTACATAGTCCATTAATGTGAATGCGCCCAGAAAGTGTGTTTCGCTACATACAGATCATATCTCATTCAGTATCTTCCATAAAGTATTGACTAATAGAAAAAACTCTCATTCAAACTGCCATATGTTAGTTCGCCAAAGAATTCAATGAACTTTCCCTACTTCACTCTACTTTTGTAGTACAAAACGTGTAAGAAATTTGTACTCAAAGTTGAACTTATGAATCACGTCAAAAGTTGACAATCTGTAGTAATGATGACGTTGACCATTTGCATTTCCTTTATCATGATCAGTCATTCATCTTATCAATTCTAATCATACTCGTGCAAAAAATCAACAAAAATTAATACATTAACCGATTTTTTCGTCATATTTACACGCGAAAAGGGCGATGCCCTATTTACTAAAATGCTCATGTATCATTCCAATGGATGGATAAAAAATATGTTCTACAAATTTATCCAAAAGTGGCAACCATCAATTATTTCGTAGTATGAATTTCACCAAGTGTTAAAGTTAAAATAAAACCTTTGTTCATTTTTGATGATGAAATGTTTGGAATATATTCAAATTTATTTTTGTTAGTTTCACTTTATATATTTTGGACTGTCACTATTAGACTGGCTAAATCTTCGCAGACTAGATACGTTGTAAGTCACCAGTTATGCATTCAATCTTACATTAATATTTACGCCCCTATCCTTGTCAGACCTTAGGTTTAGACGATATAATGGGCAGTTATTTGTCGATCTGATTTATTGTGTGGTGCCAGCCATTGTAAATATTAATTATTATTAGCCATCTTATGCTTAATATTCTGCAGTGAATTTCTGCATTAAAATGGCCTAAATTTACGAACAAAGCGATAGTAATCGTGAGTTAATCATAGCCTAGCCACCAGCATCATTTCCACGCGAAGAACTAACTCAAAGCTGACAAAAATATAAATATGAAAATAACCCAAATAATAAAAGTATTCACTTCTATGAACTAAGCCGTGCATTCCATTTTACCCTTTCTCCTCTTGCCATCTAAACTCTAACACAATGAGGTTTTCACATTTTATCCCATATGGTTATCCAGTGTGGTAGCATATCGAATTTGTTTAAATGCAAATTTTCCTCATCAACTCTCACTCTCTTTCTTCCTCAGAAATATTAATTTAAATCTAGTAAAAGTAGAATACATGATTGCATTTTGTGCACATTAAAAAATACAGCAAACCACAATTATCTACAGATCCCTTATTCACCTGCCCACTAATATGTGCGCTGCCAGACGCCCATACGTTAAATCACGACTTTTATTGCAGCGTTTCAAATGAATTGAATAGCCAGCTAGCCACCTCTTTCGTTTTTTATTAGCACGACGGTTGGACGTTGTCTTGTAAGTTGTAGGCCTTCATAAAACTAGTTCAAACTTTTACTTATTTTCGCTGTAAGCAAGTCGTGTCCTTATAACGATATCGTACAAGTGTCGTAAGCCGTGCCTGTTGTCTGCACCACCCTTTGCATACTTACCAAAATATTTTCATATTTAATACCTCTGTTCGATGACTGCATTTTTGCATTTTATGTGCTGTTCTTACAATGCCACCCCTTTTTTCCTCACACTTTGATAGCCTTAAGCACATAAAGTGAAAACAATTTTCCTTATAAGCTAAAAGGTAACATAAAATGCAAAATACACAGAACTACATCATCCATGCCATATTTTACGCTTTTATTATTATTTGTCATAAAAACAACATTAGTTCTGCTCTATCGACCAGTAAAACAGGTTGTAGGAAATGTATCAAACAGGACAATACGGCTGTGGTGACGAATAAAAAAGTCGCACTTTCTTCCGCCTTTTGTACATGATACCTAGCTAATTTACTATGTAAATAGTAGGCAATTTATGCAAAAAATAAAATAAATAAGAAAGATAATAGAAAATGGAATATGGACACATTCATAATTTATCAACATCAGTCATTCATTTTTAACGCATAGCTAAGATGACATGATCTAGTAAAAATTTGATTTTGTTACTTACGTTAGTTTTCAAATAAAATATGTGCTAAAACTACCAGGATAATGAATGATAATAATAAATCATGATACTTTTCCCTTCATGTAACGTCAACAAAAACTAAAATGTTCTGAAGAAGACTGATGATAGAGATGTGAAAGATATGGAAAGATTTAATGACAGTTACGGTTGCATTTTTCTCTTTTCAATGAAGAGTGTAAATATATGTAAATAGACAGCTTGTGCATCGTTTACTATATCGTAAGTACGTGAAGCGTATCGCCCTACTTCATCACTGAATCAATAACGCTTTTTAAGAAACATAGTACAACAACTAGGTGAACCTCATTTTTCACTCAATTGTAACCGTAGGCCCACATGGTCAAATAAAAAACAAAGATGAGCAATGTGCATTCATTGAGAATAATATAGCATGGTATGCGAATGTGTGGAAAACTGAAAAGATGTTCATTTATTTTGTGATTGCAATGCAGATCAGTTGCATAGTATGAGATTCTTCTTTTAAATCTCCTGATTGTATTGTAGATACGATGATGAACGTTCAAGCAAATTGCAGCAAAGCCTTCATCTCAAACTTACATCTCGACAGTGAAATGATGGGAGAAAATGTGAGTAGTTCTTTTGCAAAACTTATTTTGCACATGGGCTTTTAGCAAGCGATTAATTAATCTAATGGTGTTATCAAAGTGAGAATTTAGCGATTATTACGTTTTAATTTATGATCGCCATCGGCAAAAAATATGCATACTACATTTGGTAAAACATGGTGTAGCTTCCTCTAAATATTATCAAAATGAAGTAATAAATTATTTGCAGATGAAACTTCTCAATTGTGAAAATAAGAAGATTATTTTTTTATAATTAAGACTAACAATACGCATGATTTATCTACAGAAAAGGTTTGACAATATAATATTAAAATGATAAATGATGTTTTCAGTTAACTCTCCAAGTATAATTACATAGAACCACTTTTAAATCTGTTTAAAAACAAAAACATCTATGATTTTTATTTTTCTATTGTGTTCCCTTCCCGTGCACCAAACTGTAAACAAGCCTGGCTCAAAACAGTCAACATTCAACCTTGATTCATTCATGAAAAAAATATTCGATTCATGGACCCATGAAAATTTTCAAGGTGAAGGTGACATGGTACATTTAAAACATAAGGCAGAAAAAAATCATGCAAACTGGTAAATGATGCAAATCAGGGAACAAATTCATCGGTCATTGATTGATAAGTCACACATCAATCGTTTATCTGCATGATTAAGTGTTATAAACCGTTTCAACAGGGAAATATTTTTGTCTTTCATGCTTGCACGGTTTGTAGATCAACTATAAACAAAATGATAATATAGCTAAATATTTCCGCATGAAAACAGATTGAAATATTTAAACTGTTGACTACTATAATACGTGTACTAAACATCATATTTCCACAGTCAATATATACGCAAGACTACATAATAGCGATCAAGTGCAACGTAAACTTCCGGAGTAAGTATAATTTACCTTTTCCGGTTAAAAATTCTTATTTTAGCTGATCTCAACAAACAGCTATTTTCTTTATCGTCATGCGTGTCAAGTGTCAGCACGTGTCAGCTATTTTCGTACAAAAAACAAAGCCACAAAGTAGACAACATGGAACAGTAAAACAGGTAGTAGAAAAAGTGAATCGAAATACATGTTTAAAGATTGCATGCCAAGTAGTTAATCGATTTAAAACTTAAATTATTATTTCGACGCATCTTTGAATTTCCTGATCAAAATAGCAAAACAAGCCAAATGGAAATCCTGTTTAAACCCATTCATAATCTTGAAATCATAAAATTCAATGAAAGGCAAGAAGATGTAAGATAATACAACAAAAAGCACAAGTTCACAAAAACAGAGAGCAATGCTGCTATAACTTTCATTCAAACAAACTACTTGAGCCCATCTATTTTTGCAGGAAGTACAAGTATTACTATCAACTATAACTATGGTCTAGTCATTGGTAAGTTTTAAAGACATTTTAATTTTAGTACCCGACCATAATTCATGCCAGATAAGTAAAGTAAATATTAATTTTTTTTAATTTATAGGAAAAGTTAAGCAAGCAAGCACAAGCTTTTGGCTGTGTATTTGTCTACGCACACGTAGAGCTAATCAAGTGGTACTCATGAAGTGAAAATTCTTTTTAAAGTACATTGCCATGAAATAAAATTAACAAATTGATTGTCTTGGCTCTTGGCCGTCGTCTTATGCACAAAATTTTCTCTGTATACCGTATAAAATCTTAATAATAATTACATCCTTACCCACTAACTCAACAACTTACCTCCACCTTCCTTAGGCAAGCCACCAGCTAAAAAATGGTGGTAACGTTGCTGTATAAGCATACCCATCTTATATGCACATCACTTCATAATTTAAAAAAAGAGATGTTATGTTACTCCTGCTATATTAGCCAGATACACCATTATCATCATCAACTATCACCTTAACTGCAAGACAACTAACGTAAGACTGTTCGTTCAAAGAACGCAAATGCACACAAGAGCTGTGAAACAATTTTGTGGGTTGTGTCCTCAAAAAAGCATAAGGTGAATTAGATTTGTATGCAAAGCGAATGTCAAATTGACATACTTTACCATTAAAACACATCAATCAGAAAGAACATCTCAAATCTCAAACAGTGCAAAGAAAGCAGAAAATATTATAAAAGGCATCTGTTTTCCTGTCGTCTTGTCTGGGAGACTTTCTTTTTTGTTCAAGTATCCAACCAAACAAGGAACTGCCGCACTTCAAAATTAATATTTTTAAAAGCAAAAAATTCATTTTCCTCAATGAAAGACTGCAATTGGTGATGCACAATATTGGGATAAAAGGTGAAAATTATCGGGGGAGAGCGACATGACGGTCTTAACTGACCAATTATATGGCGCTGCACAGGTGCATACTGTGTGATGAATTGACGAATGAATGGCCACTGACTATCCACCAACCATGAGTACTTATAGTCATTTTAAAATTTGTTGTCTTGCTCATTTTGCAAACGGATAAAAACGATGACTCGACACGACGGCAGCGTAAGACTGTAATTTCCCTAAAGCACTTTTCATCTCGATTGAATACAACTACATGCAATTAAACCTTTCTTCGTCCTCGGTACTTTCGCAAGTGTCGTTTTTAACAATTTCTCACTTCAGTTGCGGGAAGAGCTCTAAAACGTGAGGCTAAAAATAACCATCGAAGATTTTACTCTTTAGCGTCATCAGATAACAATGTTGGTGGTATTGTTGTTACCAGACTAACTATCTGCCAATTCTCAGAAGATTACCATCATTAAGCCCATCCAAAACCAATAATTATTTTAAGCCTAGACTTAAAAATAATCATGATCCGATCTCTATGAACGTGATCATTATCTTTATTATTCACTTTTGGCGGTGTGGCGGAAACGGCCTACGTTTTCTTTAGAAAACCAAAAATGCCTAGATATAACCCAAAATATAAATACATAACGTACCAAAAGTCATGATTATCATCACCAAATTATCCTCTCAAACTTGTAGAAAGTCTTCGATTGTCATAATCATGAAAAAATAATAACCTTATTATTTCGTGACAAAATACTACATGGTAAAAAAGGCGATTAGTGTTTTCAAACGCGTTAAAACAGTAGTTGATACTTTGTAATAAAACATTTTACTATTTACTACCGTTTTCACTAAAAGTCTTTAGTTTTGTTTGAGTTGGGTAGTAAAGTACATGCTTAAACCAAAATGTAATACGTGTATGTACATAAATCCCAACAAGATGTACTTGTCATCATCATCATGGCATATTTCTTTTGAAAAAAATATTATCTTATCATCTGACTAATAAATTTCTTCTAAATAAGGGTTACAGCTAAATATTTTAAATATGATGATGACGAGTGTAAAACAACCAATGCTTGGCTTAAGTATCTGCGGTGTACTAGCAATGTAATAGGGCTGATAGTCACAAGAAAGGCAGCGTGTTAGTCTGCAGTTTACTAGTAAAGTAATGTGTGCCACATTTTCATCTTTAGTTTAGAGAACCAGCGTTACATCAAATCGTAGGAATAGTACGTAGACAAAGAGTAGCTGAGTGTTCTTAAGGTAAACACTATACATCTATCTACATTATTGTGCGAGAGCTCATCGTTAAAGATATATTTTGCAGATGGGCTACTTACGAGTTACAGCGGCTTTAAATGAGTATAATATGCATGTAATCGAAGAGCACCTGCCGTATGGTACAAATGCAATATATCCAAAGAAGAGTAGACAGGTTTTCTTAATACCTCCGTAAATAATGCATCCTGCTAATAGTACACACACGTCACTCATTCACTTCATCGAAAGTTAAACAGCCAACAGTAAATATAAGCATGGATGGGCTAATTATGCCAAACTTTTATTGTGAAATTGTAACTTTGCACATTGTTATGAAAACTAACAGCATTACTGCAAAAGTACGTTTTCGGAAAAGTGTAAAAGCAACATAAGAAAAGCAAGTTATTACCATTTTACCCCACCACAAGAATCATGTAAATAATGATATATTGTACCAAATTGCTATACTCTGGTTTTTAGTATAGCTTGTTAAAAACAATGCAATTTTATTAAGCGTTGAGCTAACGATAATTTTATGATAAAAACACATGTTCATTTTTCGGATGCTCAGGAAGGGGTGGAGGAACACCTGTTTGAAAACTTTGTGGTATATTTGCATCAATTTTCGTTAATAACGGATTTTTTGTGTACGCATGCGACTTTTTTGTTAACTTTGCGTCACTTTAGGCAATGTTAACTATGAAATTGTTTCACTGTTTCAAACATACAAATATACATTTTCTTGTGCAGTTCAAACGGAGTAATGATTATGATCAGGCAAACCAACTTTATGCTTTTAAGGCCTTTAAAATTATGCTTTTTGGATCCCAAAATTATGCTTTTAAATGCTTTTATATTTTAACCTTTTATTAATAAAGAATTGGCAAAATTTGCCTATAAAACCATTATAAAACACATTTTTGACGTGATTTAGAAAACATTTTACGTTTTATGCCATGTAAGCTTGTTTCTGGCTATGCGAAATACAGACAGAAGATTTGTTGCAAGAAAAACACTGCTATA
>JAQFXM010000437.1:0-51083 GCA_034693345.1 Entomobrya multifasciata
AACCAATCGAATAAATAATCAAATTTGTTTCATGCAGCGAATACATTTATTGGAAAAGCATCCAATACAAAAACTTGTATTGCATTTGTATTTCATTCGATACTTTTTTTACTAAGTATTGTCCAGAAATTAGGAAATGTTTAGTAAAAAGTTGATTGCAGTTTACTTTTAAAGTTTACACCCACATCACAAATTGTGCAATAATATGAGCACATGTATTTTTGCAATCTAGTTTTCAAACTAAACAAACGTAATAATTTAAAGTAGATTTTTCCATATCACACCACAATTCATGCATATATGCAAAAAAGTGTTTTGTTTAGATTTACAATTACAATGTTTTTCGCATTTTCATGAAACATTGTTGCAACATACAAGCGGCCACGTCAAACGCTTGACGCACATTGTTTAAAAAACTGTTAAACATCATATTACATTAGTTATCACAGCCATATTTACTGCTGATGGTACAAAGTACAAGTTTAACACAATGTTTATATGTATTAAGAGTTTTCCACAAACTGAAAACTGAACATGGCTTGATTTACTCTTGTTGATATAGGTGGCGTTTCATGCAATCACAACAATGCATAACAATGGCATGGCATGTGTTCTATGGACTTTGATTTTTGTTACCTTTCTCCTCTATTTTATCAATACCTATTTGTTGTAGACTATAAGTCAAAATTAGAATATGCTTCCTATTATTATGACCAAAAATTCCACCATTGTCAATGTAAAAATTATTTTATCAAGGTTCGCCCGTTATGAAAATTTAAATAAATTTTTATATGCCAATGTCAATACATCGTAAAACCTGAAAAGTCTAGTTCATGCGCTAACGGCACAGCATATTGTAGTGGCACTTTACTTATTTTTTGGCTGCCAACTACTACTGACTTCAATTGTTTGAACGCAACAATGTAAGTCCCACAGGGAGTCCATGCAATATAATCATCACAATTGCAATTTTAATAAGGAAATCCGTAAATTATCTTTTAACTGTGCACTTTGTTGTAAAACATTAAAAATGTAAGTAGCATATTGGTAATGACCATGCAACGAAAATAGTGGAACCTCAAAAGTATTCTGAAATTATTGATTTAATATGACGTAGTTTCATTCTTCTATTCTCAAAATCACGGTCATTACTCTTTAGAAAATAACTGCATTTCCCATTTGCAGTAGTACAACTATTTCTGCTCTATTATCTGGATGATGATGCTTTAGGAAAATCATAAAGTAGGAAAGTCCAAACTTTGCAATTTGCAAAGTAGGAAATATGCATGGTACGAAATTTGCATGCAAAATCAAATTTTATGTGTCATGTTTTCTAGTAGCATTGTTACCCACTTGTACGCGTGCAATTTTAACAAAGGAAAGTAAATAGTTTGTCGTAAACTACCGCTGAGAATTCTTATCATCATTTCGGCGTCACGGCTGATTGAACGGCGAGAAAATTTAAATCGTGCCTTTTTTACAGTAAACTAACTGCGGGCCTTCGGATTCGAATAAAGAAGCAATTAAATTGACACTATTGCGCGGAAAACTAAAAGTTTGTGTTAATAACATTTCCAATTCTTAGAACTTGACACACAGAGAGAAGGCGTTACAACGTAATTATTGACATTCGATTCATTTGATTGGAATTACCGGTGAGTAACTTTTGTAACTGAACGGTAATGTAAAAAACGTGCGAAATTTAATTACAGTTATTTTGTAAAAAGTAAACGCAAAAAATAGAACAAGTATAATCGATCGATTGTTTTGGGTAAGGGAAGCAAATTAGGTATTCTAAATTAACCAAAGCGGCAATAATATTAAAGGAGAATTTTTTATTTAGATTTGGCATCTCAGAATATTTATAACTATTGTGAAACGCTGTGAACACACTTATCATTTGTGGAGCAAATTATGTCCTTTATTTGCATGCACTTATGGAAAAAATTCGTGAGCCAGAGTGCAATGCACCATTTTTTGAAGTATTTACGTTAAAGCATCGTGGTCCTTAAAATTTCATGGGTAGTAGGTGCTGTCTCGCTAATACGGTTTCAAGCGTTTTATTTGATAAAAATGATGACGTTTGCGTGAAAAAGAGAACTATATTTTTATTATTTGATTTGTGACTGAAAGTTTTTCATTGTTAGGCACCTAATACATATATCTTTCTTTGCAACTGCATTGTTTCTCGATGAAAAATCTAGGCCAAATTTTCGGCTACCCAAAAATTCATGACCCATAATTCATTCCTGATCCATTATTTCCCATTTATATACACAAAAAAGATGGGAAATTTTCTATATCTACGGAAAGGGAAATTGGAAGTTTAACCAACTAAAAGCTGTTATACATTTCATTGTCTTTTTAGTTGGCCATTAGAATTACAAAATTTAGTGGTTTTTGTTCATAGTTAAACGAAACAAATATGCATTTTTGAAAGGCAATAAAAAGGCGTAGATAATTAAATATGACGGTCGAAGAATAAACTATGTTGATTTATTACCGCATGAATCTTTTGTCTTTTGACTTCCCCTTCGTTATTAAACAGTGGCCAAATTATAGAATGTAAGATTCTTGAAGAATACACAATTAATTGACTGACTGACATAATGTATAGTTGATGTTGATAGTGCACTTCATTTTTCTATTTTGGCTTTGCCTTGCACTTACCTAAAAGGGATATCATGATGTATGATATATGACACCTAATCCATAAAAGTTTCCGCTTTCTCACTTGCTACACATTCAACAGTGTACTGTATTCAGTGTTTTTTTCAAACAGTGCATGCCTTTAACCACATCGTGTCATAATCGCGATTCATTTTTAGTACATTATGTATCCAAATATTGATGATGACAATAAATAATCGAAGATACAGATACACACTTTTTTAGTCACGCTTTGTGTTCTTTCCTTGGTTCTCTGCTTTTAAGTATTCTGCTTCAAACTAGTTCAGTTAAATTTTATGAGGAGCTATAACAAGATACATCGCACGACCGGCGATATTTTTGGTTTGTTTTATATCAAAAAAGATTGTTCAAAATTTAACGAGCATTGTTGTTTGGTAAATAAAATGGTTTCCCTTTCAGTGAATGAATGAGTTGAATGGCAGCTTAAAATGAAAGACAATGAAACATAATTTTAAAATTGAGCTCATAATTTTTCACTATTTACATACTCTACTGCTCCTCCCTGAAAGCGAAATCAAGGTTGCCCCAGGGCAGGTATTTTTACTATTTTTCTGTAATAATATGTAATTCAGTTTTCCCTTTCATTTGTGTTTTGTATGGATTCTTCATATCGAATTGACAGCTAGACTGTATTGACTGTGTTGTGACTGATGCTAGTATACCACACGCAAGCAATACACGAGACAACACACTTGAATTGGTCGTTAGTTAAAATGAGACAAACGCTGGTTTAATTTATTGGAGTTGCGTATAGAAGCTAGTTTGCTGTCCTGTGTAATTACAATCAATTAAATAGCCCTTGAAGTCAGGTTTCCTTCATTTTGCATTGGTGTTCATTTTTATTGAACTCAGATGACTTTAGATTACACACTATAGATTTCTGTCAAATATTTCAACAATTTTTCTCATTCTATATGATTAGAAGCATGATAATTTTCCAATGACGGTGAAAGGATGACCACGAGCACATATTTTATTGTTATTGCACAGTCTATCTAACAGTAGGAGCAACGAGCAAAAATTCTTCAAAAAATAACAATGCCACACATGATTAAGAGCTGTAGGTTATCAACCACTCATAAGTGTCTAGATATTCATTCACCATTTCATTATCATTCATTGCAGATATTTCATCTATATAGTACCTATATAAAATGTCTAAAGTCGCAAACTAAAGCCCTTAATTAAATTGTAGTTTTGCAATCTCTAGTAAACGCCGCCTTGTACTATACTTTGCAGATGTTGTTTCTTAATGTAAAATAAAGAAGACCGCTTTGGACGCAAGTAATTTATTAATAATAAGAAATGAAACCTTTGGTTATACTATACATGATGCAAACCTTAGATTAAAACATGAATTTTCATTAGCTTTCATTTCATTCAGAAGGAAGAACGACGATTGACGATATGACCATCAAAAAGGTCTATGCAGTAGTCACTAGTCACGTCAAAATGTGTGAAAATGAAAATATTAAATGGGAATAGATGAAGCGAGTCTGCACAAAAAATTTGCCCAACTTGGCCTTTTACTCAATGTTGGTACTTGCTAATGAACACATAATAATTGTCAAAGTCCGAACAGATGTGTGGATTCATTTACAAATGTTCAATTAAGATGAAAGGAATTTACTAATGGAAGCGCAAAAACATTGTTAAAAACCTGATCTTTTCTAAAGAAAAAATCTTGTTTACTAAATTTGAGCGAAAGGGATTCACAATTTTTAACTGACATTTATGATATTTGGTAAGTTTACAATTGTGTAAATGACAGTATAATTGACTTTTCGCCAAGTTGTCAATCGCAAAGAAATTTTTTAAGCCGCGGGCCAATGCTACTTGCTCACCTTACTACATAAACATGTCATTATAATTACCCATAACTATCAAATCATATTGATTCCTTTCATTGCATTGTCTAGTAAAAATTCATTCCAATTTATATAAGCACTATTCACAAAGTATAATAAAAAGGTGCACTTTAATCATATTTTCTCTCAGTCAACAACACATCAAGATCTTTTTTATGTGTGTGGGCCTTCCTTTCAAAATCCGGATTTTTGCCCTGCTCTTCTTTTTTGACTGACAACCAATATAATATGTACATAATTTATAAGCCTGATATGGTATTGTGTTTTCCATTTTTTTAAACAGTTTTTATCTCACCCTTTCTTCTTGGCAGGTATCAATTTTTTTCTCCTTTACATATTTGCCGAATAACAATAATGATCATTTACACAAAATGTGTATCAGAGCAGCCCCTTCTTTTATCCAAAGAAGAAATAAAACATCTCTTCTTTCTCTTTTAACCTTCAAAAATAACAAAAGATGTGTGCCCTTCAAAAGTCGCATTAAATTAAATCCAACATATTTCGCGAATACTCAAGTTTCTCTTTCAAAAAAGTTCTCTTTTACCAAAAAAAATCCTTCGTTTTCATCTTCAAGTCACCACACATAAAAATCACGTACCGACTAAGTATCCGTTATCACTATCACATCCCATCCCAATATGTCACTCATTCCATTGTCACTTTTGGCCCATTTTGGCTAAAAGTTACAACCGTGGCCTGGTCATTCCAATCTGCAACTCTTGACACGATTATGGTAAAAAATGTTAATGTACTGTGCAAACACGAGAGACAAGAAAAGAAGAAGGCAAGATGTTAGTGATAACATGATCATAATCACGATCATATGATGATGATGCATCACTACATTACTTACATCCATAATTTTTTTTGCTTAAAGATAGAAACAACAACTTGCATTATTACTGCAGTTAATAACTGCAAGTAGTCGAAGGTTAACGATAATGCAATGGGAACAACAACAACAAACGAGGATCGCTCTAAGTACTACCGTACTTCTTTGGTCTTACTCACCACCACCGCTTTACCTGTAATTAGTAATCATAATTTACAAAAAAAACATAGATTTCAGGGACTGCTGTGCTGCTGTAGAGCGGTGCGTGGCGCTGCGTACATTCTGCACGCACATTGCTTGCAATTTTGTTGGTCTAGTCAAGTTTCAGGAGGAGTAAATTTCCTACTCATTTTAAAATGAATGCATATATTACATCATGATTCATCAGCGCATCATCGTGCATTCTTGTCAGTTGGTTAGATGAGATGCACTGTTTTCATTGTACTGCATCATTGTTTCTTGTAAACTTTTTGTGCACATTCTTGTGAATATACAGAGGTATAATATGACTTAGTTAAAGGTACATAATGTTCTGCATTGACCAAAAAAGTTCTCATGCGTGAGTGTAATGTGTGGCTAACTGCTCTAAATGACAATGACTCTGGTCAAGGTAACCACAAATCATCATTATACTAGGCACGGCACGAGTATAAGACGTACAAAGATGATGGCGATGGACGTTGGGCAGTATGATATGATGAGTTAACTATTTTTTGGTGAACTCCTTTTCTGATTGTTTTAAATTAAGAGACAGAGAGGAAGATATTTAGTGGAAGTTTGAATGGAGAGATACAAATTATGTTAATATTAATTTACTGCACATTATGCATTATTCTTGAAGTTTATAGCAATGCAGCAGGTACACAAAAAATTATTATAAAAAATGTCATCCTTGCAGAATCCAAGGACAAGCCCGTCACATTTCGAATGATGGTGCATATACATATATCAAAAGAGCCATAAATAATCATAGCGTTTACTCTGGTTGCTCATTCGAACTTCGCCTTTTAATATGCTACTGATTAACGATTTAAGTGTTCAGCATAACCCTATTTTAAATGTACATACGTCATGATTATTTCAGCTTTTAATCTTTCAGTAGCATGAGAAGTTGAATTGCATATTTGCATAGTGGAAGCATTATGACAGGTACACACATTCCTACAATAATCCAAGTTTTTCGATTAAATTAAGATTTAAGTTAGATGTAGACGTGAGCACACTAGTTATGCATATGAAGAGAATAAAATGTTCACTGATTTTATCCTGTTTGCCAACTACGACAACAAATCATAATGGCAACAGTAAGTTTTGCGAAGTGATGTGGGAACGTCAGTGAGAACTGAGAACCGACAAAGATATGCAGGTTCAGTTTTAGATAGATTGTATTTGGTGTTGTGCAATTGTTCATCCAATTTTTAAACTAGTTTGAAAACTATCATTAACCTGCCTGTTTTTTTGCATCATGCATACAATCTAAAATTGGTAGTTTGTTTCTATTTTAATTGTAACCGGACGTGAGCGCATGAATGGTGTGGTGGGATTGTGGGATAATGGCAGTTTTTGTAACTTTAAAAACTATACAATTTTATATTTAAATTTATACCTACGTTAACTGAAACCGACTGGCTAACATTTTTTTGTTATTTTCTATTCGGATTTCATCCCAAACTCTTGCCTACAGCATAGGAAACCGGGCTCAATAAATACTACAGGTCGACTTACTTTGGTGCTAACAGAGAATTACAATAGAGCATTATTATCAACATCAAACTATATAATCTACTTAATCTCTTTTACCGATTTGGTGAATGTCAATTTTGATTATTGTTGTTTTGTAAGAACATTTATCTGAAAAAAATCTTTGTTGTTCTACCTGATTAAATCTAGAGCACAAAATCTAATGAAAATCTGAATAAGTACTTATCTCAAATAATGTGTGCGTGTAGTTGAGTGATATAGTGATAAAACATAGGTACTCCATTAACGTAACTGGACTTTAAAGAGAACATTGCCCATCAATAATGATTTTTTTGGCATTTTAAAATCAGGCGATATGTTATCTATATAATGCACTTTACATTAGTGCATATTCAGTTTCATATTAAGTTGCATGTACCTAATTGGAATTGAGACCTATTGCTACAGTAAAACATGAATAAAATAACTGTATACGATAATAGTGCCATTTGGCTCAATATTCTGTCATCTTATCTAGTACCATAATTTTACTGTTGTCACAAGTCATCGCCACTTCTCTTGCTACCACCACCAACCATACCATAAGAATATCTTATACAGCTTTTAGTACAACTATAGATTTTTTTGGATTGACGAACAATTTTTTATAAACGCAATTTTTTTGTAAAGAAACAAACGAGATAACATTCTGTAGATCATCTGAAAGATGAATGAAGGAATAATTTTTTTGGCATGATTTGTGTTTTGAGCAACCAAGTGCGTAGATAGTAGCAGTGCAACTGCAAATTTTGATTTGTGTCTACTTAACTTTAAAATCATGACTTGATGATGATGCTGATCTTTAATGGATAATAGACAAGTCAAGACAGTTACAGGGCTACAGTAGAGTAGTTATGCTACTACGTTCTAGTATTCTTACGTGTTTGTGTGTGGTTTAGTAAGTTACAATAACTTAAGTTACTACATGCGTTTTCTAGTAGCTTACTGATTTTTATGAAAAAGGATCAAAAAACATCTAACTAGAAAGGACGCCAGATATCCTCGCTTTACAATCAAAACAGTAATAACCATTTATATTGCTACATCATCATATCATCTCTCTCTGTTGTCTAAATGATGCGAGTGAACAAGTAAGTGAGAGATACACTTCATCTTTACCACAGGCTTGGCCAAGCTGATTGTGATTGTTGATTGTATTACATTTTATATACTAGCGACTATAATAATTATACTGCCGATGCGATGATCATCAGCCAATTGTAGTTGATCATCATATCGTCGTCTATGAATGATTCATTGTATTGTACTTTTTATCGTCATTCATGGTAGTCTTCATCATCTTTGAAGATCGTCAACATTTTAATCGCTTTTTCGATCAATGCATCTCTCTTCATTTTCCCACGACTTTGTTCTTTAGTCGGTTCCCAGAAGAAAAGGAGGCGGAAAATCAGTTGACGGTTATTGCTCCGCTGCATTGTGTAAATTTTTTGATAAGAAGAGAGAGAGAAGGCAAGGATTTTTCCTAAAATGTTTAGCAGTTAATCATTGAGCTTGACAATATAAGTTGTAAAAAGAGTGCCTAGTTTCTTATTTTCCAATCACTCTCTACTTAATTTATTACATACTGTTTTCTATGTGTTGTGCGTTTGTCTGCGCGATTGAACCAGATTAAGAGAACCCTCTCATCTCTCTCTCTGAAATCTTCGGCTGGTACAAGAAATCAAGCGATTTTTGTAAAGCGTCACGAGTTTTTTTGGTACATTACATGAACACATCTTTCAATAAATAGTTCTTCCTGTTGATTTTATTGGTAAAAAAAAACTCGTAACAACCTACCCACACTTTCTTCTTGATTGAAGAAGATGAAATCCAAACATCTTTCGTGTTATTCGTGCCTGTTTTTATATTTTCCAAAAAAGAAATCTTAGCCAGTCAGACATTTCAATGAGAATATAAACACTAAACAGAGAAGAGAGAAAAGTTTCTTGTTGTAAGCTCAGTGACTTATGAGTTTCGTGGTTTATGTTACATCGATTCGTTGATTGTTGTAATTTTGTACGTGCTGCCCTTTCAAAAAAACTATGTAACATCATTTTCACTGATACTAGTGCAGTGCAGTGCATTGATAGCATCTATTTATTGTTGCACATCCCTGGCTTGAGACAAAAAGACAAGAATCACTTCTTTCAAATGCCAATGGCCAGATTTTAGATATGGAGAGAAGTTTTTCTTGGTTTATTACTGACATGTCAGTTTGACTTAATATTAGTGAAGTAATAAAATGAACGTGTTCAAGTACATCATTTCTAATAAAATCAACGTCAAAAATACTTATCTTCTTGTGCGTGATATCAACAAAGTGATGTGTGCTCAACAAATAGCAAATGCATAATATTTTTTTATCTTCAGCAAAATCAAAAAAGCTAGATGATGCAGCCTCTTTCAAGTTATTTATGTCCGTGCCCAACTTGTCAAATCGGATTTTAAATTTGAAAATATTTTAAGAGATTTTACACTTATTTCAAACCAAACAAGGGAAAAAAGAGAGTGGGTTTATTGAGGGTGACGATGGTACGATAGTTGATAATTATAGTGCAAGTTCATATTATGATGATTTTATGACTATGTTAATAAAACTAACGAAAAGACCAAAAAAGCTCCTGTCTACGTTAATTATTATTATAATCATAATCATGAAATCTTGATTCTTGAATAAGTTGACTAGAAAAGAGCAACATCTTAACTTGATCACATCACAGGAGCTCACTTCAAAAGCCCATGCTTTATCACCGGCAGCAATCTTTGTGTGGTGAGATGTGAAATGTGATGCTAATACGAAGTACATGACTTTAGTCTCAATTCCGTGAAGTTAAAAAAGGAGCATGGAGTGATCAGCATGAGACAGAAAAGTCGAGAGAGAAAAAATATGAAGTGATTGTGTGGTAAAGTTCATTAACGGCCGAAATCTTAACAAATGAATATGGGTGAACTACTCAACAGCAGCAATGTCTCGTCATCGTATCGAAGTGAGATCAACACAGATTTTTATTTTTTGTAAACTTATTAACTTGTAACGAAGAAAAAAATTGAAGTATTTTGGGTCGGTCAGTCAGTAATACACTTATTTTTTTGCAGGTTTCTTATAAAAGACGCCCTCAAGCCTAATAATGAACATGAGGCTGAGGCGTAAATCGAGAGTTTATAGTGTGTAGACTCATTTATTGGAAATTGTCGTTGGTGGCATATGGTTCGCCAAATAAATGCGTGTTCAAACGTACGCCTACTAAAAAATTGTGCCTATCGGCATATTGCACCATCTTTGTCATCATTATCATCATCATTATTATACTTAAACCAATATCCTATCACCAAAAGACGGAAAGTAATAAATTTGTAGCAAACTGAACTGATAATTTTCCATAACATTCATATTCAAGAGATTGCATATCCACACAAACTCATACAATGTTATGCTGATATATGCACAAATTTTCTTGTCTGTTCATATTTCATACAAATAACATGCTATACAGAGATGCATTCTGCGCACGGTTCATAATATCCATGCATTTCATTTTTCATTCATTCATGAGCAAGAAAATATGTTGAAAAAGTTTATTTTATAGCTTGTTGCATGCAGCTGCTGTCTTTTATGCAGACATATTATTCATTCATATAGGGATACATTTTTCTCAAATGGCTAAGCCACGTGCGAAGGGTTTTTATATATATGAAAGGGAGTCTTTCTAGTGGGTTTGTTGGCTGTTGGTCCTCCGTGTGAAAAAAGTTCCTTTTAAAAAGTTGGTCCGTTGACTGTTGTTTGTTATTATGGATTTGGAGGAATAAGAGTAGAGCTAATGAAAGTGAAAAAATAAAATAAACTGTACAAACTGTTTGGCAGTCGAACTCACGTCATATCACTTGCCGGTTGGCACGAAATTGGCAGTCGGCTTGTTTGCATACAAAAATTGTTATAATGTGAAACAGTTGTGAAGAGTTAAAACAAAATTAAGGATTAAACGTGCAAAAATAGGAAGATCTGTAAGTACAAAGACAAACTGTGTGAATTTACTTGGCAAAATTAAAATTTTGCACATGTACATGGGTAAGTTACCGTGCCGCATCTTCGGCTGCTGCTGCATGCTGTCTTTTGTTTTTTCTCGTACAATTTACATACATAATTTTGTTAGAGATTAGGGTTTTTTGCAATATAACGAATGTGAAATCTGGTGTAAAAAGGCAAACTTGTATAAATAAATATGCATATGCATGCACCCATCGAAGGACAACCACGCGTTGGAGTCGTTTCAGGAAGTCAGGAAGTGCGTAACGCTTAAAATACTATTTGGTTTGCTGGTCCATTAGTCGGTCGGCCGTTCATTGCCCGCCTGTGCCAGAACAATACACATATTTTTGTCAGTACCTCGTTTTGTGCCAGTTTCCTCAAATTTTAATACTAGTCATTCTCATCCCTCTTGTCAATGTTGGTTAGCATAAAATTCATGCTGAGAATTTATTATTATTTTGGTGACAAAAAGGGTTGTTAAACAAGTACAGAATTTATCACTGTGTTGCTGGCCTTTGCCATTTCTGGTATTCATGACCTGTCATTTTGCTTGCATGGCTGGTAAAAACTCGATACTTGGAATATGCAAATTTTTATTTTTCTAAGCCCACGATGCTTCACCAAAGTCATCGTAAATCATTCCCATGTATCACCTTATCATCATAAATATTTTACTTAAGTAGAACTCAACCAACTAAAAAATTCATTGACTCCAAAAATGACATCACGAACTATGTAGGCACACTCTCATGATTTTAACTAGTTAATTACCAATAATAATACAATACAGTTGAATGTATGTATGTATATATTCATTTGAGACAAAAAGTTTGATAAGCATGATTGGTACAAATGCCAGAGTAAATGAAATGGATTTTTTTGCCTTCTTTTGGTTTGTAGTTTGTATCATTGTTGTGAAACCTTAGTAAACAGCGTTTCTGCCAGTAAAAAAGTGTGTTTTCTAGAACATAGGTATGATGACATCATGGTGTTACTAGACAAAACATTAGAAAAATAAAATAGCGTATTATTGATTGGATTTTTTTGGGTATAAAGCACAAGTCAAATGGCTGTTCTTGTGGTTGTGTTGTGATGGGCTTTAATAAGTCTATTCACTTCACTTTATGTGCATGCATTTTATGGCTTCTTTGCCAATTCATTGTGAAGATTGGACTATTGTTTATGATTTGCTAATACACATGTATATTCGACGTCTGTTTGTCTTCTGATCAGCTACCAATTTGGCCTGGTCTGGTCTGGCCTGACTCTGACTGACGTCTTATCTTACATGCTTTTAATGCATAAGAAATCATCGTAATTGCTCATAAGACTGTCGCTTTTTGTGTCTTTATTAGGATAGGTACAGTTACATGATTTCGATGGAAAATAAAATGAGAAGACGTAAAATCGTCATTAACACAGCTGTAATAGGGGAAAAGGTCGTGAGACTCTCAAAAGATCCATATACTCAAATGAATAAATAAGAGTGGTCAGTATAATGTATAATCTATTAGTCATCAGCTCAATGCGATGCGATGCAAGTATATCTTCCATTCGATATACTACTAAATATCAAGCATATCTGCTAAAGTACTGAAACGCATTAAAAAATATTCGGTGTTATGAAACGATTTTCATCTAGCACTTATGGACCTGCAAAAAATTAGTTTTAGATGTCCAATTTTCCACATAGCTATAGTAAAGTTGAAAGTTGTTGTGAGCATTTCATATTGGTGATTCGTTACAGCGTTTTTGATCTGACAGACAGACATCACGTGCAATGTCTATAAAAATGCTTACACGACTTATTATTATAAATAATTATTCGAATTTTACAAAAAGTGTATAAAAGTGTGGGCAGTAAGTATGTAAAGCACAGCATACCTTGGTACATAGGTAATAATAAAAATGACCTATTGTGCATTGGTGAAACCGTGCTGGTGTTGATTGTTACACATTAAGCAGGGAAAACCTATAAGTAAATTGGTTCTTAGACTTTCATTTCAGTTGGTATTCAGAACCTCCAAGGGGAAGCTGCACACTTCTTCTCAAAAGTCCTGTTTGCTCGAGAAATTCGAGATAGGCAGATAATAACGGAAGCGTGTGTGTCCATCACTTTTCTTCATATTGACGCGATATGTAAGACAAACTGTCTTTTTACCTCTTCTGATACTGCTCAAGGCACATATCACACTGAAGAAATTCCCCTTCACTCCGTTCTCATTCCCTATTCTACATTATTTTATCAGTCTATTTTTACAACAAAGTTTCAAAACTTCAGTTTCGCTGTAGACAGCGTTGTTGTCTGTTTTGTTTTGTGATGTAAACACGACACATGTGCATAATTTTCTGTGTGCCTCATTTCGTTTACCACATAGTTTTTGGTCGTTCAGATTTCTTGATTAGTTGACTCCAAAAAATGTGGATATAGGAAGAAGGGAACATTGTAAATTCCTTCCCAGGAAAATTGTTTTTCTCCTTTCGAGAACACGGAATAAGGTATTTAGCAGTTCATTAGATGACGAGGCGAGACGAGACACATATACAATTATTATATGTACTTTACTAGCTTATGTGTTGTGTTCATAGTTCATAAAGACGAACATCACGTCGCAATTTAACTTGGCTCACAACAAAAAAGCCTTGTTTTTACAGAGAGTTGCCTTCAAAGTCGGGGTTGTCTTTTTGTACATGTTTGTTATGTCTTTTCGTATCCGTATCCGTATCAAATCGCTATTAATTTCATTGCAGTTGTTTGTGTTATTGTATTGAGCCATGTCATACCACCATGCATACATCATCATACGACTTGTGATTAAATATTAAGTTATTCTTCCAAAGTAAACTAGTTTTTATCCATCATGGAATAAATTTCACAATAGTTAATCATTAATCTCGGATACATAAAGATTAGAAAAAAGTGAGAATCTCTGCTAGTTTTTCTATTCTCTGGATTCTTTTTTATACGAAAAGTTACGTTTGGCTTTTGCATTCGCATCTTGAAGCATTGCATTCAAATTCAAACATTGTAATGAACCTTTTGGAAGTTCCCACGTAGCTTCACCTGGCATTATTACCCAACTTGCCCTTTTTTGTACACAACTCATTATCATTAAACGTATATCAAGAAAACCAGCTAATCTACAATCAGTTGAGTCTGAGATGCATTTGATTATTCACACATTAATATCAACCCACATGGTATGCATAATATGCATTTGCTTAAGTTCATTTGGTTTAGGGCCAAATTCATACGTCAAATCACTACATCATGTGTTGCGTTTTAGTCTGCAAAAAAAATTGAACTTACAAATGTGCACATTTTAGTGTTCACAATTTAGCTCAGGAAGCCATCCTTTGGCATTTAATAAAGAAAAAGTAGTTAATTTGGTTATTAATAAGAGTGAATGAGAGTAGGAAGACATAACAAAGCCACACCATCAATTGTGCTGGGGGGTAACTGAAGAGACCTGCAATTATACTTTTAATATTCAACTTAAGAAAGGCGGTGAGATTGCATTGTGGTTAATATAGGAAGCTATCAATGATCGTAACAAGTATATTTTACAGAGTATACGTTATATACTCTCATTAAAAATAATAGCTTATTCTACCAACCGAACCAACCTATGAAAAATGGCAACACAAAAGAAATATGGATATACACAATGTGTTATTATGAATGAGTAACACTTGTTATTTACAGAGGAGGTATTAAATGATTTCATTGTGTATTTTACTGTTGACTGTTTTAAGGTGAAGGTCGACATTTCCCCTGTTTATTTTTGCAATAAAATAAACGAACAAACTACACAAAAAACCACAACATAAGGCGACGTTTCTTGTAATACCAAAAGGAAAAATCAACATTTAATACCTTTATACTTCAGCAATTACCTCATTTTGATACCTGCATGTGTCGAGTATACAATTAGTATGCAACTTAAATAGACAGGTGGATATGGTGTTATAAAAGTTGCTACGCTCTCGATATCATAATAATAATCCCTCTTATTGAAAGATAATATATTACTGTAACAGCAATGGAAAATTAGGTTTATTTTAGTCTATAAAAATTCTCTGGCTATTTGTTTTGTGCTGTGTAGTGTTTAATCCCATAATATGATATGTGTGCATAAAATATACAAACAAGTAAATATATATTCAATGCACTGAAAATGAACGTAGTAAAAATATAAGAAGGAAGGTGGTTTTATGTATTTATATCTAATCCATTTCATTTAACTGATCTGACGTCTTGTTACGTATCCTGTGTTCTTGTTGCATGTTGCATCCATGCAAGACGTCGTTGTCCTCATGCTTCCCCTTCTTGAAGCATGAAAATCTCACGCTGAGCATGTGAAGTCAAAATATAGTGTTTTATGCTTGTCACTTGGAAGGAAGTTTTTCCTAGTTTGGGATTAGCAACTGTCAAATCAAGAAACATAATTTTCGCCCTGTTGCAAGTTTTTTAGTTGTTTTGTGTTCAGTCGGTGTATATAAGCTTTGATAAGTCTTGTTATAAGATATTAATCCCACATCGAAATTTTATTGTTGTCTAAAAAAAATTACTGCTACTATTCAGAAAAAAGGTAAATGTTTTAGTGCCTGATCGTGCCATATAATGTGCGGTGATTATATTGGATTGTTGGTTTAAAAAATGATTAATGTGTCTGTTTTAATCCTCTCGTCTCATACCACGTACAGTACAGTTCATAAACTTTGAATTAGAAACATCTAGTATGGGTTACAGATTTTCAGATAAATAGGGAGAATGGCTAGTTGGAATTTAGATCAAGAAAATTAAAAAGGCGGATTTCGATATGATCGTACTGCCAACCAACCGCTAGTTCAAAGTCAATAGTCAATGTTAACACCAAGAAAAAATCTAACACAATTATTTCTACTATCAAATTTAGATAAGCTTTAGCTATTATCTTCATATGCAGCTTACAAACAGATGTATGTATGTAGGTATGCACGTGTAAAAATTATATTCATTTGAATGTTAGATACTCTCTGGGAAATCACAGGAGGTAGGATTGTAGGATGAAGTTTCGCTTATCAATAGATTTTATTTATTACCGAGGTTGGACACCAGACCGACAAGGCACGGACGACACCTCGTTTACATATCCGCCCGTCTTGACATCTATTCCGCAATGAAAAGCTTAAGAAATTATTTATTAGAGAAATACATATTGTACACAGCCAGTGCACTGACATTCCGTTCGTTCTCTTCTTGTTAGTCCGTGTTCATGTTTGAAGTTGAACAGGGTGACTGTGAATGTCACACACACTCTCAGTCAGTCATCTTTTAAGTTGACGGACTCAGTCTGACAGTATTATCAGTATATTATACTAGATCATGATCATAATGTACAAGTATGGCATGATAATGTTACTTTTTCTATGACGGACGACCACCACCTTCAACTTCAAGTGCATTTAAGGTCATTCCTTCCTCCTTCTTTTGTGGTAATGTATCTGTGTCCTGAAAAAGTAGAATTTTTACTAAAGTCGCTTCGTTCAAAAGTGACTTGAACGCATGCTATCTTTGTACACACAAGTGTATGTCATCTGAGTCCGTCCTATCACCTACGTGTGTACATCACGAAAAGACCCCAATAGCATCTGGATTATCGTTTTACGGTTCTTTCTATTCTTATATGCATATATTATCGCCTTGTATGGTAATTGTAAATTGTAGAGATGATGAGCTTTATGGGATACAAGCTACAAGTTAGTTGGACTAGCTCTATGTAATAACAATGAAAATTAGATAGTTGCTGAAAAGCACACTTTATGCATGATGAGTCACAATAAAACCCTAATGAAAAAGAACGGTGCAAGGAAGATCAAAGCCACTTTGGCACACAACACGGCATTATTAGATAGGAGCTAGAAGTGGGAAGATCCTCTTTAAAACAAGCTTTAAATTAGAAAATAAATTTTAAATATTATTTCCTTAAATTTAGTACGCAGCGCATAGTTAAGTAGTACAGAGAAAGAGAGAGGCTTTATAAACTGAATCTTAACTCTGAAGTAGTTTGTGCTTGTGTCAATCATTACCTTACTTTAACTTAGTGTGGCACTCAGCACTAAAAAATAAAATTATTATTAAGATGCCGAAAAAATGAAACGAAATATGCATTAGAAAGAGTGTAAAAAGCATATTAAGAAAGTAACATCATCCCTTAGCGTACGTGCTTATTTAAGGTTCACACTTCAAATCAAATAACGTGACATTTTAAGAAAATCTTATTAGTCAGTCACCCAACAGTAGTTATTCCAATCTTAACATTGTTAGTTCACCTCCTTATGATAACATAGTGTGTTCAGTAATTTGTTACCAGTGACTAGTAAAACTCCTATAAATACGTACGTGAGATTTTTTAGTTGTGTCAGTGCCATCGTCGCTGCATACACTCTTGCATCAACGATCTGCAAAGAGAAGTTTTGATCACAGTGAAAGCCAAAGCTATAGCCAAACAAGGATTGTGTGTTATTCTTGAAAAGTTATTTCACATGAAAATCAATTAGTTGATTACACACTGCGTAGTTTTCTAATTGTCAACAATACAATTATTTAGATTAGATTATTTAATACATTTTTAAAAGTTTGTTAGTCTATAAATAAACGATAAAAACAAAAATTAAATGCGTAATTAAAAAGTTTACTTTGTATATAATTAGAGTCTTTAATGATACAGTTTACAAGTAGTAATTTTTACGAAACGATAAGATAGGTATACACTAATAATAAGAAAAACATAACAGTAAAAGTATAGCAATAGCAAGAAGGGGAGAATAAGAGAAGAAGAAGCACCAAGACTATTATTACGGCAAAAAGATAGGTAAATTACTTCGCATGACAAGTCATAAAATGAGATTAATATCTCTGGTTTTCATAGTCCAACAAAACGCGTAACATCACAATACAATTCGCATCACAGCAACAATGTCAACAACAATAGTATTTTTCTTAGACATGAAGTAAAGTAAATTGTACTGTACGAGAAAGAAGAGAAGGGGTTTACATCGCATTGTGGTGTCGTTCGTTTGTTCGTGTATGTGCCCTGAGCAATTTAATTCAAACTTCTTTAATTATATCAGGTTACAGCAAAAGATGTATGTATAACAGCAGCAGCTGCATGACTAGGTAATTTTTTACAAATAAAAAATTAATCATAGTTTAGTGCGGTGGTGTGTGCAAAATAAAAGAAGTCCTTTGGCAGAAAAAAGCAAAGAGAGAAAAAAAACTGTCGACAAAGTCATCTTCGTCAAAGCAAGCCAAAGTTGTTTTGATTTTGGTTGACTCTTTGATGTTGTATGACATGCAACTTTTATCTTGCGTTTTACGTACATTTTTGTGTGCTTCTGGTGATCTTATTGTATGATAATAGTGATGTGATGATGATGACGAAGATGGTGCCAAAAAGTTAACTAATAAAATTCAAGTTAATTAAAGTGGATATTAGGAGAAAACGCTAAATCACAATGAGTCGTTTCTTGTGAAGAACTATTCATCAAGAAAAGAGGAGAATTTTCACCTTGTGTGCAAAAACACTTGGCTCTTATCTTCAATCCAAAAAAAAGAAGAAGAGCTGAGAAGTTGAGTAAGAACTTCGCATACCTGTGTAAAATTGTACATATATTCAGTACACTGTAGAAATAATTTCGTTGACACAATGTATCGACTAACCGTGCCATCCCCAAGCCAAATCAGACAACAACAATTGAAACTCCAGCAGCAACAACACATCAGTCATCAACTTCAACAATTGAAGATTACAAAACACACTTTCAGCGATATCCAAGGTCTAATGATTTTTTTTAGTTTTTATGATCGTATTAAAACATCTTTGTACTTTGCATCATTTGTATTCAAAATTTATTGTATAAATATACATAACTCATTGGATAACTTAATTTTATTATGTATGATCATCATGATATGGCCAAAAAATCACAAACGCATGACTTTGCTTTTGGCTAAATTCATGTGAGAAAAGTTTGTTTCTGACAGTTTTTAAATCTGTTTTTGTGAGGATTGTGATGACGCTTACAGTTCATTCCCGGCCAACATATAGGTACACTATACACAAGTCTGCGGTTTCGCAATGAAACATAAACATTCAAAATTTAATGGATCTAAAATGGATTATTTATTTGAAAATACTTTAAACTTCCATAAAAATGGAAATGGATGAGGAAAGCATTACCTCAAAACGGAAAGTGGCGATAAATTTTTTATATTGTTTGCAATGAATGGAATGAGTCGACGTGGTCCAGAGGAATGCACTTATGTTGAAAATTATAGGGATTATCATTTGGCGATAACTGCACATAATAAAGTAGCATTTCATTAATAATGTGAACCCCTCCATTTTATTCTAGAACTAATTATTCCTTTTCCTTTGTTGAACATTTTTACCTTCCAATTTCCATTATAAAAATTATTATTGAATTCAGCTTCCAGCAATAGTTCTATCAACCAATTTTCATAATAAATTACTAAAAAAGTTTCATAGTCAAAGCATATTCCTATTTTTCGCCATTTATCATGTGATCATGGATTTAATGTTCCTGCAAGTCATTCTCTGGTTTTGCAATAACATTTTTAGTGCCTCCGGTTGTGTATTGTGTGTTGGTGGTGGTTATTGGTATTGTACACTTGAAACGTACGTCACACAGTCATCATAATAATTAACACTTGTGACAATAATACATCTTAACCACGACTGCTGGCGTTGCATGTCTCGTTTGGCGAAAATCATTGCAATGCCCTTGCCAAGTTTTTTAGAAGTTATTTTCTGCCTTGAATAGTTTAATTCATTCGAAATGATTCGATCATGTATAAGTATAACTTATTTACATGGTTAGAAAATGTTCATGAAAAAATAGATTTGGTTTGGAGGACACTTGTGTTTTTCATTTGTTTGTGAAGGTATAGCATATTTATTTCAAAGACTTCTGTAGCTTCAGGTTCAAAAACCTTTCTCTTCCCTTATCCGTGTGGTCAAAAATGGAATCAAACAAAAGAAAGCTTTAAACAAACCTTGTGTAAATATGAATGCTAAGGACACTCACGTTAGGAAGTTAGGTGCAGACAAAGAAAGTAGGAACTAAAAAATAGAAATGAACATTAAATCAAAAAAATCTTAGAGCTTGTTAGCTGGATAAACACACACTTATGTGATGTGATGAGTTCATGTTGAATTGAATTTGCGTGCAAGATTTTGCGGTAATACGTACGAAAAAACTAACTAATTTTTCCATGAAGCATTATCAGATACGGGAATTCCATAATTTATGCTGTGTTTTGTCTGTGAATCCTTTTATTTTTGTCTGAATCATAATCATATCCCACAGAATGTCTTCTTTTGTGGTTCCATAATCACCTTCTCATTTAAAGTTTATTTCATGCAGATTTTATTGCATTCCCGTGTTCATTTGTTTTTAAGCTTAGATGTACGTATGTATGAACTTTGTTAGTTTAAATGCGTAAAAATCTCCATTCGTAAGTCATTTCACGTAAGTTTTGGTGAGATATGATGATGATTAAACAGGAAGCCACCTTTTTACGTCAAAGGGGTCTCAAGATAATGTATAATGAAGCCTCGTGTACGTATGTGTATGGTTTATGTTGTCCAATTAGTTTACTTCTGTATCAAAATTTAGTAGACTTCCTCTCTTGTTTTTTAATTTTTCAGCTTCAAATGAATGGGAAACGGAAAAGACGTAACAAGTACTAACATTCAACGTCTTGTATGTTTTGAGTGTTTTACTTCAGTATTGTTTCTGATCTTTGTCCGAACTCATCCATTCATTCTATTCATCTTGTGAGATTCTATTCGAATCATCACTCGTTGTGTACTGTCTCAAAAGTTGTTGATTTCACGGCACGTTAGATATATTTACTCTTTCATCTTTACCCCGGCAATTCAGTATTTTTGTAGAAGCTTCACTGATTACAAAATTTTATAGTTAATTTTCATTCGGGAAGTACTAGTGCTGTTGAGTAGTTAACATATTCATAATCGTTTGAATTATTTCAACTCGTCAGCAATAACAATGTAGTAATGCATTTTTGCCTTTTACAAGTAGTGTAATTGTTTGGTTAGGTTTTTTTCAAGCGATTATCTCATCTCATCCCATACTACGCCAGCAAACCAATATAAAACCACTTTAAATTGTTCAATAGCGGTAGTAGTGGTGGTGAACATGAGCATCCAACATTTTAAATTGTTATTGTAGCAGTTCTAAATATTTATTTGCTGACGTTAATACCAAATGGCACCACCATATTTTTTCGTTTTATAGTCAGCTAACTATCCAATATTCTCTTATATTTGAAAGAAAAAATGCATAGGAGAACTAGGTCCATCGATGGTTAATGTAGAGAATTTCTTTGTTCTCGGACAAGTTAGTAATCACATTTTTTACACGGTGATGATGCGTGTGAATATTTTGTAATTTTATTTTACCACGCAAGCAAATGTAAAAGACGCTGATAATCATACATACATATAATCATCATCTTCAAAACAGAATCAAAAAGTGCTTCCATACTGCTTCCATTTTTGTTAGGTTGTTACAAACATATTGGCAGGGAAGGAGGTGATAGTGGAAATTTTTGCTCTTCAATCACTACCGTGTCATGTCATCATCATACTTGAAATGTTTGAATAAAGGAAGGAAAAGTTACCTGTGTTTTTGAAGATTTACGGCGTAAACAATCGTTGATTGCTGCCGTTAACATGGTATAACGGCTTAGTGAATTTAACATTACGCCAAAATACTTTGTCGGCTGCAGTAATATTATAAAAAATGGATTAAAGAACAAATAGAAATTATTGTCCTTAATTCATTCGATAACTTTGAAAGAAACGTCGTTTTCAAAAGCAGCTTATTCATCATCTAACGTTAAAGGAACAGATACTTATCCCTGTCATGTCAGAACATTGTAGTTTTTTGATTCTTTTGTCTATACCTATTGAAAAATAATTTTGAAAATGTACCGGCAGTGTCGTGATTGCTTTTTGGGTAGAAGATGGAAGAGTTCTGAACTGTCTATCTATGCATACATATATATTGTACTGTGAATAAGCAATTTAGTATTTTGCGCTTATTTGGCGTGATGAAAAGATTTTTTATTTTCAGTTGTGTGAGCAGTTGTTGACATTTGAGATAGTTAAATACCCCCTTTGTACTGAGCTGACAAGCACTTATCAGTTAAAAATTGTCACGATTTGCTTGTTATTAGTGATTACTTTTTTTAGCAGATTGAAACTACTCACTTTTGTGGTTTTATGCTATACAGTACACGATTTGTGAAATAAGTGATTCTCGTCATCACCATCATGCCGCGAGTGAGCAAACGAGGTCATCATTATAGTCATTTAAATAGGAGGAGGTCATCAGCATCGAGTAGGAACTAACAACTAATCAGAAAATTACTGTGTTAAACAAACAAGAAATGAGGGGAAAAGTGAAGAAAGTTTTCAATTGCTAATTTTTCTTTTCTTTTTGTTATTTGCAGACCTCCAACTTGCAGCAGAACTTGGGCGAACGCTGCTGGAACGAAATGAAGAGCTGGAAAATGAGCTCAAACAACAGCAAGCCATCATTGAGGACCAGGCTCAAGAAATTGAGGTAAGCGGTGCAAGGCTATTTTCAGTCATGTCGTAATTCACACAAAATGCATGCATGTCGCACAGACCCGGTAATTATAATCTTGTCTTGTCACACAAAACATGTTGAACGTTAACAAGAGAAAGTTGCATAGATGATGATAGTTAATAAAATTCATGTTAACTTGTACAACGATAAGGATGTGATTCTTAGAATTTATTGTCTTTTTACTGATTTCGTAAAATGAAAACTCGTGTTTCTCTCTATACACTTGATCTAGATATCATGGTAATGATAGGCTCTTTTCTTAAAATGCATTATGTGCATAAACACACACAAGGATGACATGAACTTTTATTTGTGGGTTATATTGGTCCCAATTGTCGGTAATTTGCATCCAACCCAAACAACTGTACAGTTATCATCAAACGTGCCCATACATCAATTTTATGTTTTTTTGTTCAGTAAAATTTTCCTTTTTTGGTTTTAAACATCCATCCCTTCTGATGTTAAGATACACACTTTTTCTTACCTTTAATTTGACAGTATACTTAGAAATTAAGCAAAGGAAAACTTTATATTCGTTACATTTTTAACATAAATTACACCTTTAAAAATCGCTACAAAAACATGCAGCAAATATATTACAATGTTGGCATTTGAAGGTTATCGAGTTGAGGAGACTGCCTCAAGTGAGTTTCATTTGTCCATAAATGGCAATACAGCTGATAAGCCGACTGGTCGAATTAGCCATTTTTGTGAAAGAGTAAACAATGAACTTCATTCAACTGTTTATTGGCACCCTAATGGGTTTCACAAATAATAGTCATCTTTCATTTAGTGAAAAATATGTAATTCATGTAATGTCAGTTTTCATCTCATCACCATTCCTTTTTTTCAGCTTATCCCAAGCCACCATCGCTTGAGTTAGGGAAAAAAGGCAAATTATGGTGGTATGGGGAAGAAAATTAGGAAACCAGCTTGAGATTTTGCGATTGTGATTGATAATTTTAGCGTTGGGGCAGTCCTAAACAGATAGCCTATGGGAGGTCCGCTTACAAATTAAATATGAAAGCAGCGAACAAAATTGATTAAGTGTTTAGCCCCATCCCTTCATTTAAGTGAAAGAAGAGGTGTCAAAATTCATTTTTGATAAACTTTTACAATGAAACGGTACAAAGTTATATTTCAGTTGTACAAATTTGTGTAATTTGTATTTTATAGCTTGCATTTTTCCTCAAAATTTGGTAATGCACAAAAATATATACTGGTCCCATTATGACAATGAGAAATTGCAGTAGCTCATTTCACATTTATAGTTTGCAAACTATAAAGTAGTTTTTTTTTACAAAGTGATACCTGCAGACAAGTTATACGGTTATTATTGAAATTTCGTCATTGCCTTCGTGCATTGTTAAGTTCAGAGACTTATCAGTCATTCTCACAGTTCACGTCAAAGACGAGGGTTATTTAGAAAAGTGCCTTGCCTGAATGCATTTCATCTCATTACACCAAACTAAACTACCCACATGAATTAACAAAACACTGAAATATGAACATTTGTATGCACGTGTAAATTGAATTTTATCTCATGGGATAACAAGAGTTGACTTGAGGCTGACATACAACAAAAGTTGACTAACAACAACAATTTAACCTTGTTACTTTTAATATGAAATGCAAAAAATGTCAGACAAAACTACAATTCAACTACATCTTTTAGTCCCTGTGAATATGTTTCATGTGGTAGGATTATGTAGGTATTTCATGGCTACTTGAACCCGCTGGCATTTAAAATTTGTACATATGCATACAGAAGACTGGTTTAAAATGTAAAACCGCTTAGAAGTTTCAAGTACATTTAATAATATTATAATCTTACAAAAGCTCGTGTGAAAACATAAGATTTCAAAAAACAACACAAAATTACAAGCGTTGTAGACGTTTTGAACGTGACAAACTGTCACCGCAGCCATACGCTAGACTGACTATAAGCCTAAGTACATCAATCCTTTAAACAGATATAAAAAGTTCGCATTATAGTGTAATGTGCAATCGTATATATCTTCCCAGTCTAGCTTATGGTATGTTTTACCAAGCTCCATATCCAGCGAGGATGGTCATGATCACGATAACGATGATGAAAACTCGTGTGAACTTGGTATGGGTGGTGTGCTGCCGTTGGTCGTGTGTTGTGGCGACGTTTTGAAAACGAGCAAAGTTTAATTTATAAATGAAACAAAGAAAAAAAATGTATGAATTCTGTAGACGTGTTATTTGTCATCGTCTTTCTGTGCTACTGCGGTCACAGAAAAAATGCATTTTATGATGCATTGTTGCAGCAAAAGATTGAAATGAAGGGCAGCGTTGAGTAAACGATGAATATTTTTTTAAATTTAAATTACCCCATTTTCCCAAGCACAAAATATACCAGTCACCAGTATTCTTTTTGAAATTACAACTTATCAAAAAATTAATTTCAATTTCAATGCATACCTAGGTCAATATAAAATACCTTTGGCTAAAGAAAAAGTTAAGGGGGAGGTTTTTGGCTTTCTGTGCAGATTTTTCAATATTTTTTTTATTATCAATTTATAGTGTTTATTGATTGCCAACTCATTAATATTCATGATAATCAAAATCAATACTTGCTTTCACTATTGATCTACTGGCTTGAGGAAAGAAAATGACAGGATGTCGAAGTTTAGTATCTGATTTTCATATAATTTCACAATAATTAGCAAATAATAAATTTCAAAAAGTTTATGATTACAATTCACCCTTTTTATTTATTGCAACTTTGTAAGCTCATATAAAAATAACAGTAATTCATCTCAGTGAACATAAATAGTAAATGTGCTGTTGCTGTCCAATTAGAGTTTTAGTACTTTTGCATAGTAATCACTTTTACATTTGTTCTGGTACACCTGTGCCTCTTTACTAAAATACTAGTTAATACATTACTTCATGTACTGACTATAGGTAGTACTCACTATTTCATTCATCTAAAAAATCGTAAAATATTGATGTACACTACCTCCCTTAACACGAAAAATATATCAGAGGTTGGTTAGTTGTATGCAAAATTTATGCATTAAAGCACAGGGCACTATATTACTCATATAGTGATAGGGCACTGAGTAATATAGTGAGCTGTGATTAAAGTAACCGATTTGTTCTAAAGATACGCTTATTTAATTTTTGTTTGCCTCTTTTGTTTAAATTGCAATTTGTCAATCTATACCTTTCGCCTTTGTTTGCGCAGCGTCAATAAATTCTTGAACGTTACGATGCAAAAATAATGGCGGAAGGAAGCAGAGAGCCTTCTTCTCTGTTCACCGTGACTAGCAACTTTTTCTTTAAAGTTAATATATATTGTCTGCTACCATCATCTCGTTGTAATTAAGTCTTAGCCAGTTTTAATGAATGTCGGTATTGATGGAAGAGTAAGAAGGATTGACGTAGTATTATTATCTCGTACACAAAATCGTTACTCAAACTACCAATAAGCATGTTACTGTAGTATTTACTACACAGTTTAGTACCACCATCATCACCGCAATCTATCCAATTGATTCTACACACACGTCAAAAGCGAAAGAGAGCAAATCATAATTTACTTTCCTTTTCGGTTGTAACTGACGCATGAACATAAAAGAAATATTGTACTAGTCACAGATCATTTATCAATAATTTATCAAGCAATATAAGAAAACATCATGTCTATTAGCTTACCGGCAAATGCTGAATTATTACACGTTACGACAACTTTTCATGACGGTTCAATGCAAATATTATAATTTATTGTCACACAAAATTTTGGTATCATGTAAAACAAAATGCATTATAAAGTGTATTTACTTATGGCACAACTTTTTTATTACTTGATGTTGGTGGTATTCATGGGAAGGAGAGATTTCTCCAATTAAATTTTATTCATAGAATGGTCTCTGCAGACAAAATAAAAGTGTCAATAAAGCCAAAGGGGCCTGTGAGTCAATTAATATCAGAACAAGTCAATATCACACTACTTTGTATTTTTAGAAAGATACACCATAATTCTTTGCCCCGCCACAGGATACATTTCTCAAGCATATTGTTTGCATTGGCTAATAAAGTAAATTAGAGCAGCGGTTGGGGTCTCGTCTGGGGTGACGATGTTTACTACCTTTTAAAGGGTGTTCATTTTGGGTATTTTGTACTTGGAAACTTTATTTGTCGATAGACTACGTAGATGGTGCGGTATACGTGTACCGACCGGCAAGTTAATTATAACATATCCTACTGAGACAAATGAATTTGATGCTAAAGTTATTTCGAGAACTTCCTTTAATGACAAAGAGAAAATAATGTTAGTACTTGAGGTTGTAATTGTGTCTTGTACATTGAATGGAGATCATTTTAATTTTGTAAAAATAATTGTAGGAAGAGGTTTCACTTGCCGATCAAATTTAATTCAAAAGGAAACCATTCGTTTGAATTATATTACCCAGTCATGTACTGTGACTGTACACCTACGATAAATTTAAAAACCAACAATTTAGCCCTTTATTACCATTATTTACATTACAATTTGGAGACATATACATGAATGACCAGATGAACTAGTCACCTCATATAATAATAGAGCGTCTTGAAGTTTATAGCTCATTAATTCAAATGAATGTGCAAAATCAAACAATGAATATTGAGTTCATAAATGTTTTACTATCGATGCCTTACGTTAACACTTTTAAGTACTACTAATTATCGCTAAATATCGTATGGCCGATTGCTATTATATTTCTAGACGTTAATTACATGTTGTAAATCTTATCGGACCCAAACTCATCGAAGAACAATTGACAATTGACTGTACATAGCCGATCATTGCTACACTGGACTATTAAACAAGTACTGGTCATCGGTTTGTACATAAAAACAACTACTTTTAAAATTTGATTTGAAATTAAATATTTTAACTTGAAGAATGGGGTTTCATCATCTTTACTGAAAGTGCTAAACCGCTTTCTGTTTTTATTGGATGTGGCATTGTAAAACATAATGGAGGAACAAGTTATTATGTGACATAGCACTGCGCTGACTGATAGTAACTTGAGAATGAAAATGTATGTTGTGGGTTCATTAGTTTTTTAAGAGTGTTTAATATATTGTTGTTCTCTTAAGAGCATACTGATTTTGTTGTAAATAAGCTGTTACGAGATTTACGACGAGAAAACAAGTAGTTTTGCTGTTCTACAATTTTTCAGTACTTGTTACTAGAAAATGATTGTATTTCTACCAGTTTAGTTTGTTGCAAGAAAAAGTAGTTAAAATGATAGCTCTAACTGTGACTTGTAATAAGATGGTGATTGCAATTGATTAGTCATGCATACACAATTACGCACCTGTGCCCAATTGATTTGAGAAGATAAGTAATAAGTACTTGACAAGTGCGGAGGCTTTTTGGTTGTAGAGATTATTTTTTAAATGAAAGGCGACAGAGTATCTTATTTGATCCAACAACAAAGTTACAATCCAAACAAATCTTGATTACCATACATATTACTATTACAAGCACTCCATAAAAAGTAATTGTGAATAATAATAATTTGTGAAACAGTATGTGATATTTTTTTGATACTTGATGAGATAAACAGTATGAGTGAAATGAATGAAGACAATGATATGGTCTTAATGACATCTAATTTGTAGGGGGTTCACTGTTATAAGCAGATAAGAAAGGCGGACATGACATGACAAGACTTTTTTTTAATTGAAAAGCTTCTTAGAGATTTAGCTGACTTAACGTGATATGATCTATTTAATCTTTGACATTTGAGTGCAATGAATTCATATTGTCGGAAAGCTTTTGTTATGAATTATGAAAGAAAAGGGTTTTTTGTTCTTCTTTGTATTTTGTATGATGACAAGCATGATAAAAAAAGGGTTTGAATGAGTGAAGAGCTTCTTAGATGGTGTGGTGGAGAAAGTGATGATGAGTGCTACTAATTTACTTATGAAGCTACATATGTACATGAATAGAATACACTCAAATGATTATAGGACTTTCTGTAAGCGAATTCTGTTTGGTTTAATTATATGCTTAGTGTTTTTAGTCTGTTTGAATATACTATTTTTTATGATATTAATGACATGTATATATTAGTTTTTGATGATAGTCTTTTGGAATAACAGATAAGAATTATCCTAATTATAATATTAATTGAACGGAAATGAAGCATCTTCACCACTTCAAGAATGAAAGGCTTGGCGTTTCATTGTGTACAATGAATGTATACATATATGTAGCTATGCAATTGAAGCTGAAAGTTGCCGAACTCATTGTCTTAAAAGTTCAAATTAACTAGACACGTCATTTATCAATGTCATCCTCAAATTGGTAATTGGTATCGATCGATGCTAAAAGTTATTTTTATCTTTTGCATTTTCGATGCCTACTTTAATGATAATGGTAAACGAAAGTTGTCCACCTGCATGCCTACATAAAGATTTTTATGCATGTATATCGCTGTCATTTTTTGCTGAAATTCTAGAAAATTTCTCAATTTATATGCTGACAGTCTTTGTAAACCTAATTGCATTGATTATAATGAATTATATGTTAAAACAAGACAGTAAAAAGATGAGGGAAAGCGGGTTAGTATTAATTATCATATTTTTACTATTCAAGGAAAACCAGAATTATTGATGGATAAGTAAATGATGGATTCTAGACGGAATTATGCAAACTTATTTTGAAATATTTCTCGTACCATATACCATCATCCTAATAAACTTTTATGCTTTTTAAGAATGACGCATGTAAATAAAACGTTCTCGCAAAAAAATTTAATACTGAATATAAGCACAACAGTCACAAAAATGGAATAAAATGACATTTATTGCTTTTGGCTTCACATATACATGAGAAAAAACAAACCTTCATTGTGCATGCACTGCGCCATATAATGCGGGTATCATGCTTATATTATATGCTTTCAAAATGACCGACCAATGCAATGAGAAAAACACTATTAGCATGTGATATGCTAACTATTTTTATCTTTATTGTGTTTTTGCCGTCTTCTTACATTACCTATCTGATGAAAACGTCGAATCTTTTATGTTTCCACTGCATTGAACACACAGTAGGAAATAATATTGCATATGAAACAGGTAGGTAGTTTTATTTCTAGTAGTCCTTGTAAACTTCAATTTTGTATTTTAATCTGGATTTGGATGACAATAGGGACTTTCTATTTTTGTAAATCCCTTCTTCTCATCTTGAGTACATTAGTATCAATCTGCAGTTTATACACAAGAGATTTAGTAACAATACACTTGAGAACTAAGCTGTAAATTTAAAGGACTGGATCAATTAGGATTCACTCACTATATCCTTAATAGACAAGGAAATCTTCTTTCTTATTCTCATCTGCAAAGACATGACACTGGAAAGTGAAAATCTGCTTTTGAGCTCCATGCAAAGCTTAGTCGGAAAGATTCTGCCATTAAATTGAATGAATGTGAAAATGTGACACTTCTCCGTGCTCTGCACACTAATAGCCTCCAAAATGCATGCATACAGGACCAAATCCAATGTGTAAACCCTGCGAATTGCGGATATCCTCATATAAAACTAGGTACTTATAAATAGAGAGATGTTCTTGAAACGTATCATTGCAAGTGTAATGTCAATGTGGACAACTTGCTTGCATAGACGTTATCATGTAATTCATTCTAGTTTTTCTGCTACGGCTGCCAGAAATGTTCCTTGGATTCATCTCATCACGTCCTATCATTTCTCCTAATTCTGCCTGTTTTACTTACATACGCTTCGCTCAACAAAAATGATTACACAGCAGCATTTTTTCCTTTTCACTAGACTCGCACAGAGCTACAAGTACTCACTCGAAATCAGAAATATTAATAATTTCTCTCAAGGTCTTTGGGCGGGATGGCTGTACTTTTACATTTGCTTTGATGATGATATGATATCATTCCACATTGTAGCTAGGTACATTGGAAAACAGCATGCGATGTTGGATGTGTGCCTAAACGTTTCTTGTACAGAAGAAAAAGGTGCTCTTGCACTTGACTTGGTGTCGATATACTTTGTTTTCTGAATGTTATGATGATACAAAATACAAACATACATATACAATCCAATGTAAATTGTTAATACTGGAAATGCCATTGGGACTACTGTTGTGAAAGAGAGAAGCTTTACGACTGGTGTTACAAGAACAAAACATCAGCAAGTATCTGAATTCATGGTTAACGTTAACACACACATTTTATGCCTGCTTTCATTCTTTCTCTTATACGTGTCCTTCCTTCTATAACAAGTTTCCATAAGAAATTGTCTAAAGGTATGAATGTATGGATGCGGCTAAAGAAGGTTTTCTTGCATGACGGTCGTTCTCTCACTTAAAGTTGTACAGAGTTTAGGTGCTTCCAATGCAATGTTCCAGTCTTACAGTAGAACACACGCAGATGTGCTGTTTGTTGAATAAACATAACATAAATATATCTTCACATGAAAAAGTTTACATCAAAAGCTTTATAAACAAAACGAAACCGTAAAAATCATCGCATCAGTGCAGTGGCAGCACCACAAATCCATCACAAACAAAACTTACATTTATTCCATACTAAAATGCTAATCTAAACTCTGCTCAATCAGCATGATCAACAGAGAGAGAACCAACTGATCTAGTTTTTATGGCATCTCTTACTCACAAAACTCATCAATACCAATCAGTACCAGACCCGAGAATGTCACAAAATATTTTATCAAGTTTGTCAGTGAACTTTGTACTTATAAAACATAAGAATTATTGAAAAGCAGAACGGTAAACCAATTTTCAAAGCCATAACTACCAGTATTGCGCGTCAGTATTGCTCTTTAATATGTACTGGGCAAGTGGGCATCATTATCATCATTATAATGAGATATGTTGGTAGTGTTTGTAAGTTTTATGGCAAAATCAATTAGTTTTGTTATGTTGTGAAAAAAGTTGCATTGCACATTGCATTGCTGGAAACGGTTTGGTAGTAAAAGTTTACGAGAGAAGGATTTTTTGTATTACTATTTTGAAATCTATGCAGAGTTTTAATGTGTGAAATCCTGTAAAAAGGTAATGCTCATGCTTGGGAACACGTTTTGATTTTTCCTTTACAATTTTTTTAGTCCCAGTGCAATCTCAGTTAATACCATCATCATATTTATGTTTATCTCTTGACGGTAATTGTAAATATCATTAAGCAACTTCACCACAGAATCCATCGTGAACAAAATTGTGTGTACTGTGAATAATGTTATGTTGGTTGGTTGGATGACCCATGTCCATTGCGTTGCGCAAGGGTTACAACTACTGTTCTGACAATGATTCATACTATTCCACAATTTAGAACATAACAAAGCAGACGCATTTGGTGGATTGAGAATAAGTGGTGTTCAGAATTAGTTGTTGATAATGTAGCTCATCTCTCGGCTTAACTTGAAAGTGTGTAAAGACAATCTGTTCGTGAAAGTGTGAAATCAATTTTAAGTTTTGCAACATTTTTGGCCGGTTCTTAGCTGTCATTGTTTGACTGATATCATTGATTTGTTTGAAAACCGAATTTCTGTGTATGCACGTATGTTTGTGTTTTGACCATTGTAAATTTAATTTATTTTATTGACAATCAAAGATTTAAAAAATTGACGTGTGAATTGTAATGACTGATCAATCAATCTTAACTTTGTAACTTTCTATAAGAAAATAACCAAAAATAAAACTATTTTCCATCTACATTCGACATTTCAAAGCAGTTATATGACAAACTTCCATTTAATCAATGAATGGAGGGGATGAAACTTTACGTTTGATTTGTAACTTCAAATCAGTGCACACAACTGCTGCACAACTTTTCCTGAAAAGGAACTAAAAATATATCATTTAGGATTTCCTTATATCATCAAGAGTTAGTGATGTGAGATCAATCAGTGTAGTGAAATCGTTTTTTATCCAAGAGCAATAATGTAATCTGTCTCGATTTTTGAATAGATTTTTAATATTATGATCTGCGAACAATTGTAATTAGATAGTCCATCATTTTTTGTATATGTAACGAAGATAGGCATTTAACAACAATCCGATAAGACGGGACAATAACGACATCATCATCGAAACAACAAGTGTTATCTAATGAGTATAGTTCTCATTTGTGGTTCCACTACCCTCGAAAAGGGTTCATGGTATGTACACTATAAATGATAAATAGACATTGGTATAAAGCGGCTATAAAAAATGAAATATCAAAATATTTTATGTGGCACGTTTGACGTTGCATTATGCACTTTTGTCTCCCTTCTGTACGATTTGCATACACAATGACTCTAAATTTATGAACTGAAAATTTCAAAAATGAATACCCTTTATTGCGCACACTTTATAAACTTCAAAAAGCTGCTTTTCCCTTTGACTGTCAAGTCATCATATCAGAAATATCAAAACGTCGTGTCATCACGTACTCCACCTTTTGTTTAGATCACTTCCCTGTAGAAAGATTTACTCACAAGTAAACAAAGACGAAAAGTAGATTAAAGGGAAAACAAACAGACTTTTTAGTAGTGCTAACAAAATTTTCATACACTTTGCACTTTTTAAAAATGTAATGTAAATTGTGAATCATGATGATCCAAAATTGATGTATGTTTCACGTACAAAGAGAATTATAAAAGAGAGCAAATGAGCAATCCAAACCGAAAGGGTAAAAAGTGTGTAATCATAATTTAATCATATAATGCAAGAGAGGGATATTAAGTTTTATGTTTTGCTCATTCAATAAATGTCACGATTGCGTAAAATTAAAGGCTTTTATTGAGTGCGTGAAAAAAGGGCAATAAAAAAGGAAATTAGTTTTCTGAGGAGGAAAGTCAAAGAAGACAGAGACAGACATGAGGGGAAATTTTTACTTGACTACAAGAGAAGGGGTTGTGGGATATTTGCGGCATATGGTATTCTGTACTTAACTAATTATAATCACTATGTTTGCACGTAGAATAAGATGAGTTATAAAGGTTGTAGCTATTTTCGTTACAAAGTTGTCATAATTTTGAAATTTTGAGTAGACATAGTGCATGTATTGTTGATTATGACAAGTGACCCTTCCGGCAGCTTAAGCACTTGTTGAAATGTCTGTGTTAAATATTTACTTTCTATTTCTCTTTCCATTAGTTCATTTCATCTAATGGATAATGACAACTTGATAAAAGCTAGGCTTAACTTGCTAATTTTTAAATGAAAAAGGGTGATTTAGGGTCATTCATGGTTAAGAGCGAAAGTGGTGCTTCTCTTTTAGAACTCCTTCATTCAAAGCCAAAAAACATGGCGTTAAAGCCAAAAAAGAAGAGCCTTTATATGACAAGTTTGTAATGACTGCGTTTGAACTGCATGACATACTACTGCTAAAATTGTTGTCTACTTTTTGTTAAATAAACCATTAAAATGTCATTTTATGTTTTTTCTTCTCTATTTTAGTTCCTGACGAAGCAGTCATCCTCAATGAAAGAGCAGAGTGAGAGTCGCGTCAAGTTTTACGAACAACTCGAACAAACCATCATCGAACTGGAAAGGACGAATACCCACCTAAGTCGAGAAAATGAAATCGACAAAAAACGCATTCAAAGGTAAGCTTTATGCAATAAAAGTTGTAAAATGCAACAATATAATATGATTTTTGGATTTGACAAATTGTTTTCAATTTGAGTGTACAGAATTGAGCCATTAAAAATAGATTATGAAAAATTTCCTTCCTCCTTTTTACATTTGCACTTTCATATTAATATGGCTAATGTGATATGATGCGAGCACGAATAGTTCACCTTCATTTTTCAAAGCAATCTCCGTACATTTATTTGATTAATTTTATAAGGAATAGAAAAAGAAAACTGAAATCATTCTCACTTTTTTCTGTCATTGTTTTATATCATCTTGAATTAATTTAAAAGATGAAATCCGAATGCATTTAAAATCCACTGTGCGTAAGAATTGCATGCATTTTCGGAAGATGTAATAATTTACACATGGCGTGTCTTCATTGATACATTGCATGATTATTATGTACGCATTATTGAAATTCAAAAACACATTTTAATTATTTTACTCATGGTATAAGAAATTAGATAGAGCCAAAGCATTGATTGCAATTGAAGCTTTTCCAACAAAATTGGTTAACCAGGAAAAAAATATAAAAAGAAGAAGTGAAGTAAAATAACAAACACAAAATATTATTAACTTTGCATCAGTGGCATTTCGTCGTGAGCCAAGAATGACTGCATGAATCTTCATTTTTGTAATCATTGTAAAGTCACGTTGACTGTCGTTTCACTGAGCACAGTGTGACAATAGTAATAAGTTTTGTTGTATCCAACATCATATTGCAGTGGTAATAAAAATATCGTTTTACGAAACGCATATGTACCTATATATAGCGTAATTGCGTGGTTTTTACGCAAACGCAACTCTACTCACTCGCCAAAGTTTCATAAACAGAAAGTTGGTGTTGGTATTTCATACACGCATAAAAGTGCGTTTTCTATTAATATCTACTATATGAACATTTAATGCACGCAGTTCTATACTGTATGCCAACATATTAGATTAGAGAAGGCATTACTTTTGCAAGAGTTTTAGTGCTTTTTCTTGACTGGAGGGAGAAAGATGATAACGATAAGATAAAAAGGGCAATATACCATTTTTGCATTTTCTTTTTCACTTACAATAAAAGCAGTATATTCTTTTGAAAAGTAACATTTCTGTTTTAACTCAGATGGTAGTGTATATGCAATATCCGCATCTGTCATCAAATGCATTAATCTTGTAGCTATTTAAGGAAAAGGTTGATGACATGCTATGTTAACTAACAATTTCTGTAAACTGACATTAATAGCTTTTGTAGTAGACAAGCATGCTACATACTGCGATGATGTAGTTAGTACGACACACCAAATTAATCGTGTATAGCTATGTAGGTGTTTTATGGTTTTTAGACAGTTTAAAGGCACATTTTAGATAAAAAGAGACAGAATTTTCCCCCAATATTTATGGATGCTTCTGGTAATTTCATTTCTCACCTTCAAAATGTCAATTTTGGTTAGTTTACATACGCAGCGGAATTGCAGGATATGCAATTGGGCGTATTCAATATGATTTCAAACTATTCATGGGTTGCATTCATCAGGACTCATTGTCAACTTATAAATTAAACATGTCATTTGGTAAATTGCCTAAAATCTCTGTATTGTATCAAAATCTTTGAATGTACCGCATAAAGTAGAATTTCGTGTTACTCTACAATTTTACTTTCTTCTGTAGTAACTTCCTGAATGGTGCATTGAAAATTGTACAGTATGTTATGTTGGGTGTAAATGAGTTTAATTTAAATGATGAAATAGTGAATAATTCCATGAATATTCCGTGCAAACCCACCATTTTTCTGTCATTTCACCCATCTCATCATCTAATCACTTGTGCAACTTCCTCAGCTCAACTTACATAACACGCGTGGAATCAGAATCGCGTTATTTGATAATTTAAGTGGCAACCACAAAAAGCCCACTATTTAGTAAGCGGACAGAACAAGTGAGCTTTTGATGAACACATTCATAACATGTTGTGACAATGAGACGGCTTCTGCTGCTGGTCTGTTTACTTGTAATTGTTGCATTGTGATGATAATCATGGGTGATGGGACGGACAGTGTAATTCAGAGCCTAATTTACTTGATCACTATGGTCCATCCCTGTCATAATTCATTCATGCAGTAAGCTTCAAGAGAGATAATGCAATATAATAGGACAGACAGCCACGCAATTTTATAGACAAACAGGTATTTCCTCTTGTCCATATTGAATTTAAAAATGAAGTGTTTGAGCTATGAATCATTATCAGAAAAGTCATACAGGAAGAACCAGCCATTTTTCATTGATTTACTTTCTGATAAAAACTAATGGATAAAAAAGGAATTCATGAGTAATCCGCAGAGTAAAATATGGGATGTGTCACAAGTCACAAATACACATTAGAAAAAAGGTGAACTTTATTCGATCCTTTCGCTACAAAAGTAGATTAATTTTTATTAAATCGATTAAAAATTGCGCGTTTCCTGCGTATCATTTCGTTCATTTTTTGTACAATAATGTGCCTCTTATCATAATAAAATCAGATTGTCAATCGGGGGCTCATATTACATCCGCATCCGACAACGATGCAGAGGGTATAAAAACAAAAAGCATTTTTATCATGTAACTTTTTGTGTCTGTAAACTAATAACCTTTGATAAAGTAATGCAGAATGCAGTCTGGGGCTGATTTGGCTGGTAAGCGAGCAGACTGACAAATAAAGGAGGTTGCCAAAAATGTCAAAGTTCTTGATATGCTTCATTTATAAACTCAACTTATGTGACTCGACTAATGTCTGGTCACTTTCATATTTCTAGAAAGATGTTCTCGTCAATCACCTCACGTCATTTTTCATTACACCTTTTAAACATACATCAAATTACACTATCAGACACAACAACAATCACGCGTTTGCTTAACCATTTTCAATTTTACAATGGGAATGATTGACAAGAGTAAACGCGAAAGGTGTAAGCAAGTTTTCATTTCATTGTTTCAGTTTCGATCGGAAAAAAATTCTCTCAAACAAACCCAATCACCTTTTCGACTGATCTTTAAATAGATAAGACTATTAACAAGCCATACGCATAATGTGATAATGATGCATTGTTGCAAGGTGTAAAGGGCATTCATGGCAATTACTCATCATGATTTGATATGAATAAAAAGTGTTAAATCATTTGAGGGAATAGCGTATAGTCAGTGCAGTATGCTGTTTGTTTTGAGGTGCATGTCACAAACAGTTTTGTTTGAGGATAGGTCCGTAACAAAATGAAAATATGAGATAACATTTTATGAACAAGCAGATCAACAAAAAATGGGTTTTTGAACACTTGTAATGGTAGTCAAAATCATTGTGCGTCATTTTTCTTTTTTTATATTTACCAAAGACTACTAACTTGCTTGAGTACAAAAAGATTACAGATTCTGTGTAAATAAAAAAATCGGCAAAAGGATATGTGACGTGAATGATCAATCAGCCAACAATAACTAGTCCAATCGATTGTTGCGTATGCTTTGCCTACTGCATTGTTGCAGAACTTGTATACTTTATTGGAGATGTCACACGTGAGGTTAACTAAAAATACACAAATCGACAGCCGTCAATCATGCAGTCAGTTTGTCATTAAAGTCACAGTACGTGGTCTGCACCTCTGCATAATGTGCATATGTGCACACGTTGAATTATGGTAATCGTGAGATTAAACTATCAGCTTAATTAATTCATAATAATAATGCGGATGAGTAGTGTGAAACAGTAGTTGACAGTCTATTTTTGCACACTTTTATCAACCATTTTTGTTTTAAAAATAAAATCCTTGTCATTAGTATTCATAGACGATCACAACCCATAAAATTATTGTATTTTTCCTATCAATTACTGCCACCTTTATGCTTTTTACATCTTAACTTTTCATTTAATATTATTATTTGTGTAGAGACAATTGAAAAGTGATGTTTTATTGGGTATTTTTCTGCTTATTCTACAAGTATACACCCGCTTTATTATTCAACGTTACATATGGTCATAAATTATTAAGTAGGAAATCTGTTGTTCATTCATAGAAAAAAATGTAAATTATTAATAACTTAACATTTTAGAAAATAAAAAAGTGCTAAAAATTTTCAGAATAATTACCGCTTGTTCATATCTGCATGTAAAATTTCATATTAGGCAACTGTTACACGATTTAATTGGGAGCATGCGTGGTGTATTCCTTGTTAAAAATTCAGATATTAAATGGTTCAGGTAGTCCGGTACAAAGGAAAGAGAAAAAAACTTTCCTTTTTTTGAGTATTCATTCATTTTATGTATTTGTTCCTTTGTTAATATAGATTATTTACAACTTACAAGACAAGGAATTTTTAAAAAGTCTTAAATAACCTAAAGGAACATTTTTATAACACCATTCTCTCTTGGAGATTGTTATAAAACTGCCAATTACACAGGTCGTTTTTATGACTGCTTACATTTAAGTTCTTTCTGTGTTCTGTGTGGACAATATAGAAATGGAGAGTTTGCGTTCTGCCAGGTGAAAACAGATTTGAAGGTTGAATAGTCCTTATACCATAACCACATGTCCATTGTATAACATTTTGTAATTAAACACGTTAATTATAAGCTAACACTTTTATGTTCACATTATGGCATGGATTGTGTTAATATCGTTATAATTAGTAGTTTCATATGCACTGATGTGTAAATGGCTCATCTTTACTAGCTTGTTTCCTTTGTGTGTAAAAAAAGGTGCTGTTTTTATGAATACTGATGATTAGCTTTTTCCTTCCGGTGAAGTCTACCGCACACCCTTTGCTTGTCAAAAGTATAGTGTTGGTTTTAACTAACCCGTATTTGATTGGTATAAAAATTGACAGTGACAAGACAGGAAGTACACTTTCAGTCTTTTGTTAAATAAAACTTATGAGCAATTTGTAGAAAAGATTTTTTTATGGCGAGATTGTTAGCTCCTTTTATGACACATTATGAATTTTTAATTGTTACGCATAACTTGGTTTTAACATGAAAAGTGCGTGACACATGTGAAATTTAACACGTAATAAATGCGAGGGCGAGAGATGTTGACGTTTTGATAACTCTGATGGAATTTTTCACTAAATTGCAATATCGCATGATTGAAAATCCATCATCGGTCTTGTGGTTAATTTACAGACAAGTTAAATAATGAGAAAAGTCAAACTCACTCATTAGGGAAGAAATTTTTCATCATTTTTATGTATTATCTCTCGAATGGTATTTTGTAGAAACTTTTTTGGATGGTTAAATGAGATAACCATGCAAGTGAAAAAGTCACAGCATAATTGTCGTTGCAATGCTATAATTAATACACTATTTCATCAAGAAAAAAGACAAGAATTTTATTCATGATTTCATAAGTTTTAATTTTGACCGGGTAATTTTATTACACAAGTCATAAATTACGAAAGAGGAATTGCCTATAATTTTATGTATATTCCATTCGTACAAAGGTAATTAAAACCCACATGATTATCAGGTATCATTAAGATTGTCATCTTTGTTAGAATTTGTAAGCGAAAGTCCCAGAAATTAAAATTTCCTCATTAGTGCAAACAACCAACCACTTGAAGTCACCTACATTTTAAATTGGTTGAGCTAAAAAGAAGAAGAGAAAATGTTTCCCAATCACAATGATTTCATCATTAAAATTAATTTTGATGTAGCTGAATACTAAAATGTATGATTTGTTTTTCTCTTTTTGTAGTCTATGTGAAAACATAGATTATCTGGAAAGAAAATGCGAGGAAATGTCGAGAGCTCTTGAAACAATCCGAGATGAGCGAACAAAAAGAGGATTTCACGGTTCAAGGGGCAAAGTGAATCGGGGAAGCTACTTTAATTTCGGCTCAGATTCATCAGAGGAGGATAACATGACCTCAGGATATGGATTCGGATACGGCTTCGGATTTAATCGAAGACGGTCTCATAGTCTACAAGATTTACGGTAAGTAGACAAAATGGTTTTGAAAAATTTGACACTAATGAGTTACGCCTACACGCGTAATGAAAAAATTTATACCTAACCTTATAGTTCAGTACTATGCAAAGTTTCATTATAATTTTTACTTATTACAGAGACTACACCCCGTCGCCGGATGAGTTTGACTCAGGAAACTCCAACAGTCCTGACCTGAAGACATCAGAGTCGGAATATGTTGAGTCTCTAGAGAGCAGGATTGAAGAGCTGCAGGCTGCGAGAAAGGAAGGGACAGATAAAGTACTTGAACTAGAATCCCAAATCAGGCTTCTAATTCAAGTGAGTTCACAATATTTTGACTTTTTTATTTACTGTTGTTTGCTATTTCTTATCGTACTTATTTCTTCAGCATACTTTTGTACAATCGTGTATATACTCATAACTTTTATATTTTACGTTGTCTGCAATGGCTTCGAATTTTCTCTTAATGACAATTACAACTCAATATTTACTCTTGTTAATGATATCAATTAAATTAAAGTACTAATTATGCTTTCTCCGTCAAGTCGTCTACCTGATTTTTCATCAACTCGAAAAATATCAAAATTTACTCACCTAGTCGCATGCTCTAGAGTACAAAAAATAAGAGAAAGTTTGCACATAACACTAAAACTGAAAAGTCCTTCAAATAAACTCATTGAAACAATTATAATTTACAGGAAAATGCCAATCTGCAAACACAACTGGTACAAATGAGCAGCGAAAAAGACCAACAAATCGTAGAGCTCAGAAGGCAACTTCTTGATTCCGGTATGTATTCACAAATCTCTTTCAACACGTCAGGAATCACTGCCACTTCCACCCGCCGTAACTCTGCCATTGGTGGAGGAGCTGGATCATCTCACCTTGACCATCACGAGATTGATCCCTCCTCCATTTCAGTTTTATCGCCTGCATCTCCGTCATGTTCAACGTCTTCCTCACATCCCTCCCCTCGTCCTTCATCCTCTGCCAATCACGGTGATGTTGAAGCAAGTTCTTCATCAGCAGCATCCACATCATCATCAACCTCCCGAAGTAAATCCCACCTGAATCACATGCAAATTCTAAATATAAATACCAACAGTAACGTCAACAATAGCATGTTCATGTGCAAAAGATGTTCAGCCGAAGTAAGTATTTTGAGCCTGGTGAATTCAATAGAGGTGGAAAATGACGGTGAGGTGAATGGATGTTACCCAGATTTCCCGTACAATGTTGCGGGTCTTTCTGCTGATGATCATGATATGGAGTACAGTTCACTAGAACATGAGTTAGCACGTGCCACAGGGGCTTCACTCCCTTTAGATACCCGCCATAGTAGTAAGAAACCATCGCCAAGAAAATCAAACCATTCCTTTCCTCTTTTTCCGAGGCACCGGACAAGTATCTTTCACAGAGATAAAATTGCCCGGCATGCTTCCACAAAATCAGAAGGAAGCGAGAGCAATCATGACCTCCAAATTGAGTGTGATGAGGAATTGGAATATGACGAAAACTTTGAGCTTTTCCTCGGCCATCAGCCCACCTTTACAAGAGAGGCTGAAAGAGCGTCCTCCTCCGGTTCCAGCAGTAAGCAAGGCAGAAGACTCTTCATTATGGAAGAAAGCAGTGATACAGGAGGATGCAGTGGCAGTAGTACCCACGATGACGAGGATGACGACGTGGACTTGGATGAGGAACCGAGCCTTGCCAAGGATAGGAAGCCAGAGATTTCGCGGAGTAAAAAGAATTCAGGGAGAGTTGCGTCATCCAATAAGAAGCAGAGTTGTAATGGTAAATCATCGACGAAATCTGCTAGTGCTGGCTGTAACGGTAGCAGTGGCTGTGGGCTGGATTCGGAAAGCACGTGTGCTCCGGTGATTGAACATGATGAAAGTGAAGCAGAACATCCCGAGGAACAAATCGCTGTTACCTTTGCATCAAAATTTCATTCCAAACTACTTGAGTTACCAACCAGAATACCCTCGGATGAGGAATGTGAGGATGACTTTGATGACTTTGAGTACGACGAAGATTTTGTTGATGGTATTCACGCTGCCAAAACATGTGTACCTGGTGTATCTTCTGAAGCTGCCATATTATTTAAAGACCATCTCGTCATGGAGGGCAGTACCCATCAAGATGGGGAACTCCGTTGTGAGAACAATAACGACCATGATGAGACCAGCCAAATTAAGAAGCCAATTAAAAAGACCAAGGTATGTTTGAACCCAATTTTTATTGCATATTTAACAATAACAACCATTTTTTTATAGTTTCCCCTCCCCATTAGGTAGTAAAAAAATTTAATCCTTAACAAAACATTTTTAGACAATGGAAAGTACAAAAAAAGATCAGACGTAATAGTATTTTGAAATAATAATATTTAAATTGCAACTTTGGTACTTGTTTTTATTCTTTGGTTGGTAACAATGCTTTGGAATGCTAAAATCCGCTTTTTTACATTTTTTATGGTCACTAAAACTAATAATTACTTTTTTCAGACAAGTGCACAAATATACTTTTGTGCTCCATGTCGTGTACATATTTACAAATCTTTGTAAAAACACATTAATGAATTGTTTGCGTGGTAAACAACACAAAATAACCACACTGTATGATATAAACCATATTTTAATTCTTTTCACAAAGCTTACATCATCCCCTTCCCTCAGTTAATTACTTACAGCACAGGTTTTTTCGGGAGTTCCAACTCAAATGCAGGTTTACGTAAACAGGAAATAGGCAAATACAATGAAATTGGCAATTTAGGCTTGTTTTAAAAATAGGGGCAAGGTGAGACACAATAGAACAAAGGAAAGTTTTTTTTTGCACAATAACCTTACTAGTGACACAGATTCTTTTTGCACATCCATATCCTTAACACGGAGAGCAGAGCTTTTTGAATTAAAATTTACATTTTAAAAATTATCTCCCCCAACCAGACTAGACGGTTCCCATTTGAAAGCACATCTTAAAATGCACAATGCACATAATATTATTGACGAATATAATATTGAAAGCAAAAAGGAATTTTTGAAATTTTATAAATCACTTTTTGTGGCATGACGGTGTTTTTTAATAATGGATATTGATGCATGAGTGGTAAAATATACTAAAAAATTTATCGCTTTTAATTCTTTGCGGTCAGAAATTGCTTCTGGTTTTTATTTTCACAAAAGGATGATGAGACAAGATAACAATGACAAACTTTTTTTTTTGCAATGAATTGTGTCACTAATGCTATAAAATCAGCACAACACGCTATTTTGTATTTTTATTTCACTCAAATAATAAAAGGATTCAGGAGAATGGATGCACGTAAATATTTCGTAAAATAATGCACAGAGCAATAAAATAAAAATCTGTTTAGAAATGAGTACCATTGTTGCATGGTTCACAGTAAAGCATACATTTTTAAAATATGTTACAAATGGAAAGTAAATAAAAATTTTGCAGGAAAATAATGGCAGACTATTTTTTGATGATATATTATACTGAAATAGTTAAATATTTCAAAAAAAGATTTAGGATAATGATGATGAACCCCCTTTTTCCCCAAAAAGATTTATAAAAAATCCTTGTTTACCAACTAACAAAATTCATCATGTGAACTTTTGTCTTCTTCTTTATAAAAACGTGTAGCTGTGGTGGCTGGCCTGGTTCATTCTTGTGGTGATGGGAGTTTTCCAATTGATTTGGGCAATCCTCAGTTTACTCTTCTTCCTGGTGACTGCTGCCATACTTCCCGTTGGTAGTAAAGGCTCTTCCTCATTCGCCGCTGTTTCTTCTTCAGTCAAAAAGTGTATAGCTTTGACAAATCCCTCATCAACAACAAGACTGATACCAATCCCGTCTTTATCGTCGACACGAAAATTGTAGCTGTTACGTATATTTTTTAAATAATTAAAACTAAAAAAAGAGCAATATTTACTATCATTCAGGGATTCAGGAATATAAATTGCTGAAAGAAAAATTTCAATTTTTTACAAAGAAAATAGCTTTCAATTTTGGAAGGTTGAATTTATCAAGTATTTATGAAATGACACACTTTTTAGAAATCTCTGCAGAATACTTAGCTTGAATTTACATTTTATATTTGTTTTTTAAACCTTAAAACATGTTATCAAATCAATGCATTTCGGATGATGACGGTGGTGAAAAGAAAGATGTTCATTAGTTTGTAAGACAACTTAAATTATTTACAACACAATCAAAAAAATATCATACACCTTGATGCAATCATTGTTAAAAATGTTCAGATCAGAGAGTTAGGCTCGTTATATTTTTTATGATGAACGATTTGCTCCAAAGAAAAAAAAGTATTTTTTATCCTTTTTCAGTAAACATTTATATAGTAAAAACGAATGACACCTTTTTGAAAATATATAAATACGTAGTTTTATCAGTAGTCCATATTTCCGCAAATTAAAAAGTAACAGAAAGAAACGATTGAAAGAAATCTTGGAAAAAGTAGGCTTTGTTAGGGCGGAAGCAGGCGGTTGACGACGAAGATTTTCAAACTTCAACTTGTTTTTGGAGTAGATGATTCCTTATTGCGATTTCGACTGGTATGTTGAATTGTACATAAAAAATTCAAGATAATATTTAAATGTATAAAATTTATGTGTGTAATGCATTATTATGATGATGACGCTTTCTATATTGCTTTCCCTTAACATTTATGATTTTTTTTGTATTTTAGTTTATTAGTGTATATTGTACATTTTAGTAGATCAGCGCAGCTAATTTTTTAACAATTCATGAAAAAAATGAAGACAATTTTTTAATCTTGATTATAAAATGAACTATTCTAGTGCGGCATTCAAAAATCTTTGTCATCTTCCGGATACGAGTCGGTAGAAGAGCGGGGCTCGGTTTGTAACGAAGTGGATGATTCTGTCAATGAGAACGAGACGGACATAGAGGAACATCAAGATAATGGGAATGAAGCTGTAACTCAGCAAAAAAATGACGCTAACATGCTTACTGATCCAAATTATCAGGAAGCTGAAATTGGTGTAGAAATCACTGATTCTACCATCGCTGAAAAGGTGCCAGATGGTCACAAGGAAGAAGTACCCGGAAAAAAGACAGAAGTTGGAGCAAAAGAATTGACATCATCATCATCATCTAAAAACAATAAATTATCAACATCGTCTATCGTGCCAGAGTACAAGCAGATTCTGCAGAACTTATTTAACATGTTCAATAATTCCAAGCGCAAATATCCCATTCCAATGTATCCATACGTGGTGAACGGACAATCAAGTGCTCTTAAGAAGTCACTGTCCAATAATAATAATTAATTCAACCTAAGAAAAACTGTCACAATAACGGTTGTAGTAGCAGTTTTTGCCTCTTAAAAAAGAAAGTTAATGTTTTTAACAAAAAATTAAAATATCAACCGAAATACCTATTTTTCAAAGAATACTAATTTTTCAGCATTATATTATATACCCATTTTCTGAGTAACTTCTGTAATATTTTATATGAAATATACCATATTAATTAGTAGTTTAAACCACTAACAAAAAAATACGTAACAGTTTACAATTCGCGTTTTTCCAAATTATACAAAAAAATTGTCTATAATCAGTCATTAATTCTAAATCATTTGTTTATATTAATACGAATTAATAATCTGGAGCCTATGAAAATTGAAGACTTTTTTAATTGACCTGAGTTATAATCAAAAAATCGTACGAAGAAATGTTTAAAATTTATTTACCACTAAACTATATACGTTGTAAATGTATATTCTACTTATTTAATGCATAAAACTTAAAAATATATAAATGCATACATGCATTCAAAACTAAAAATCGGGATTGTATTATATACCTTTTTTAGAATGAAGAAAAACTATTAGTTGTTCCGCAGGACAATGATGTTTAAAAGTTTAAAGTTTGCAACAGTATAAAAATAATACTGGAGCAGAGCGTAATTATTAAAATATAAAGTAATATAATATAAATATATATATAATAGATGATAATGATGATAACATAAAGTTACTTAATGTCAAAAATTCTATGTTGTTGTTTCGTTTACGTTTCTATAGCTACTTTACCCTGAAAACCACTAATAAAAATGGTGCCATGACTGTAATATTAACATGAAATATTAGAGGAACGATTAAAGAATCTCTACTTGCTATAAATATGAAAAAAATTAACCAAGTTTGCGTGTTTTACTTATTTTCCCTCATGGCTCATTTCTCAAAATACAGATTTATGCATTTTTGTATGACATTAATGAATTAAATCGCGTAATTTTAACCATACACATATGCTAACGATAACGATCATAGTAAAACCGCATGCGAGGAGAATAAAGACTTTCTTTTTGGACAATAGAAGATTTTCATTCAAAACAACACCATAAATACTTTATTATTCATTCGTTGACAACATTTTTTTAGGCGTGCGTTTTTACATTTTAATTATACCAAAGACATACTGGAAGATCATTTTATCAGTAAACATTTTTTCTATTGAAGACCTAAAACTAAAGGAACAAAGGCAGCCTTTTCTTTCCGCGTTCCTTGTGACGCAACGACCATATTTGTAAATATAAATCATAGAAATGCACGGGTACTACTGACTGGCAAAGAACATTTTTTCATTTTACACTAACGATAGATCTACGAAGTAAAAATTATAGTAGTTAAAAATATCGCACAAACTACAAAACATAAATGCTTTCAGGATGAAAACAAAAGGTGGATCAAGTGCGTAATAGTAACAATAAAGAAGAGATAATATTCGTTGATTTCATTATTTCATTTTCAGTACTAATATAGTATATAACCGACCAGAGTACATTACAATAAACAAAAATCAAAACATCCATTAATTCTATCAGGAGAATTTTCTTTGTTATTTAGTTTTTCTAATTCATATCACTACATTCTATTAAATTATGTACTATGTAATACAACAGCATATTGTACAATTAAGTCGTTACATACATCATCATGTAAGAGTAATAAATTATATAGCAGACAATTTAGAAAACTCGTTCAGTTTTTGTGCATTGCCTTGTCAGAAAACTTCATACGCTGCAGAATAATTAGAGTAATACAGCAGAACACAAAACTTACATAACAAATATAAGTGTTTAGTTGCCATTTCTTTCGTTCTCCACACTTTCTAGTACAGTTGGGTCTGACGAGGTGATAAGTGGTTCAGACGGTTTAGCTGCGGTACTGCCTAATGCTACGGCTGCATAGCTTTTCCTTTGTGAATTTTGAGCACCATTGCAACCTGAAGGCCCCTTTGGAGTTGCGAGACGTTTACGAACTAGCTCCTCGCCAATATTTACTTCCTACAAATACAAAATATACAGTCTTGCTTAATCTCTGTATGAATGAAAATGACTCATTAAACACACTGAAAATCCCTTACCTTATCTAACACTTCAATCCAAATGACATCATGTCCATCCTCTACATCTTTCAAGTAGTCTTTAACTCGTGCCGTCAGAGACTGCCACTGTGCACAGTAAGTCAAATCACAGAATTCGTTGATGACCTCATCTTCCCATTTTTCACCGATACACCTGATGGATTATAAAGAATAAAATTACAAAATATTTTTAATAGGATTACCTCACATTTGTAGATTTTCATACGATGATCTCAGCGTATTTAGCATTTTTGGAATGGATGACTCCTTTGTTGTATATGTAATCTTACCCCAAATTTAAAGTCGCTTGTATGGCTTGAAATCTGAGTTGCAGAAACTTTGGATGTAATTCGTAAATTTCTGTTAAAGGTAAAACCCTACGATCTCCATAGTCCAAATACGCTACCTCTGCTTCATTGTCATCTATTCTCATCACTTTTGCACGGTAACTACAAAAAGCCCACAAACAAATTCACTAAAACATATTCCAATCCACATATACAGTCTAATTACAATTACAAATAAAATGTTTTACTCGTACATTTTACCGTCCACCTCAAATGGTGCTGCAACAATGTCCCCCACGTTGTACTGAAGCTCGGTTTGTTCGTTGTGACGTGGGCGATAATAATCCGTCATACTCTCACAAAGTTTATCTAATTCGATTGAATCCCTTCCAACGACTAAAATGTGGAAAATATACAGTTTAGAAATTATCCTGCTTTAAAAACTCAAGACTCGAATTGTTTTAACTACCTTGAATCCAAAAATCGTTAGGATGATAAACGCAGGAAACGAAAACCTCTAGAATTCCATCTTGTTTCAAAGGCAAGACAGGTTCAATATTTCCTGAATTAGATGGCGTAGAAGGCCCAGCTCCAGCAGTACCTACAAATGCTGGACTTCCTCCGCCCCCACGTCGGTGTGTTCTACTAGCTGTAGCAACGTCAATGCTCTTTCGTAAAGTACGTTCCTCATCTACCTTTTCAACAATGAGTTGTTTTGCAATGTTGATTTGAGACTCAGAACCTTTGATAGTTATAGCTCTGGTTGGACCAGCATCACCAGTTCCTAAAATAATAAGAAATCAATGAAATCATTAACAAGAAAACTGTGACATATCTTCAAAAAGACAGTAGAGTAATTATAATTCATCTATGGTAGAGTATCGGTGAAAATTTAATCATGCTGAAATTTATTCCTACCATAATGATTGTGACTTTCAACATTTACTCTGGCTTTGCTTTGATCCTGGATAGCCCTGATTGTTTCCCCTCCACGACCAATGATCCTTCCAACTGATGATAATGGAACAGTCAAGGTTTCCGTATAAATGACAGGTTGTTCTATTATATACTTTTCAATTAAGGACTCCGCAAGAGTGACATTTGCCGGGGCGCCTCTAATCACACAAGTTCTGTCGCCGTTTTCCATAGCTAAAAAAATCAAGGAAAGAAAGCATTCAATGCATGAAATCATGGATGAATGAATGAATCAAACAAAAGCAAAGCACACTTTACTTCCCAAAACTTACTTTGATCATGAAAATTAATAGTTGTGCCGGACTGAGCCTGGATATTCTTGATGTTACATCCCTTCTTCCCAATCAACCCTGCAACGATTTCTCTTGGAATCCTCATTTCCTTTCTGAACGATAACGCGTCGTAATCAAGAGACTCTGCCGTGACCGCCGCCGTTTGGCTCGACGATTGGCCATCAACTGCTTGTGCTTGCGCTGCTGAAGATTGGAGATCAGAAGAATGAGGTTCAAAAACTGCAGCAGCCACCCTTAAGGGTACATGGCCAGATGGGTCTTTAGCAGGTAAGGGTGTGGAGGTCATCAAAGGTCCTTAATTAGACCTACTGACGACCTCCTCTACAACAGGTGCTTTCACTACTGCTGATGATGATGTAGATGATACAGTAGTGCTATTATTGGTAGTAATCGTACTATCCTCTAACTTTAAGGTAGAATTATTCTCATAATTGTTAGTAGTGTTGCTGCTACTTTCATTAATTTCATTATCGTTTGTTGTTGTACTAACAAGCCCACAAGACGCACGTCCCCCCACACCACCACCACCCGAAGGACCTTGCTTACTTGGCTGTGACAGTGGTCCTTCAACATTACCAGTTTTATTAGTAGCGTCATGCGTAGCTACCGATGGAGGAGGTCGTGACAAATTTTCTTTATTATTAAGCTCTTTTCTTAACTTACTGTCATTTGAAGATGACGTCGTCGCCGTCACCGCCGCCTCCCCGTCCCCACTGATTCTCATTCTGTCACGATCTCTCTGACTCTCGTCGTCTGATTCCTTAAAAGTTACTTTTTTAACTTCCCCACTTTTCGAACTCTGTCTTCTAACCCTACTCCCAGAAGAACTGGCAGAGTTCCCACTTTTGTCTTTCTTCTCATTATATTTGTTATAAAGATACATAAGGGCTAATGTAGCTCCCACTGATGCAACCCCAAAGATCACACGGGTCATCGTCATTTTGTTTTCTGCCGGCATTGTGCTTTTCGTGTATAACAAGTAGTTTAATTACAAAAAAACCAAGTTTACTCAGAGGAAATGATATATTTCAATGTTGAATGTGTACTGTATTTTAATAGCTACTAAATTTTCTTTTGTCTTAGTAAAGTAATCAGCCATAAATTGCCAGGCCAGAGAAGAGGCACTGATTTTCTCAAGAAACACTGAACAACAAAATTTTCATTACTCTTTTAATAATTTATAGCATGTGAATTGTGAATTATGTACTTTTACAAGAACGGAAACTGCATGTGATTCTGGTTAACTTTTTTTGATAGACTAGATTACTAAATATCTTCTTGAGTGAGAGCCGATAATATACAAAAATACAATACGCCGAAATATAAGCCAAGCACAAGCTTTTTCTTTTGTGTGGACAGAAATAAGAAATTCCGATGCACTACTGTGACTGTGAGTGCACAATAGTGCATGGATTCATTCCATTTCCATTTCGAAATGAATTGAATTTTCATTTCATTCATAAAAAACCATTTTCATCTTCATTTCATTCTTAAAACCTCATGTTCATTCCATTTTCATGTACATGAATAGAAATGAATTACATGAACGCCGTTTACATTTAAATGCATGCAGTGCAAGCATATTATCCATCAAGCTTGATGGGGTAAAATGCAACACGCAGCTTTTCGTTTTATAAATGATATTTTAATAACTTGTAATCATATTTGATGCTTGCACTGGATAGTAAAATTCTAA